>JAJEKV010000061.1:5492652-5767299 GCA_021234155.1 Isoetes taiwanensis
GCTGACTTGGTTGTAGGAGGTTAAGGGTTCAATCCCACAATATGTCCCTTTGTTTTAAAAAGAATTATGGTCTAGAAATAAAACTATAAAACATAAACATTACACAAAAAGAAAGTTGGCTCATTGGTAAAGGTGTTGGCTTCGGTGCAGAAGGTCAAGGGTTCAATCCCAGGATGTACCTTTTGCTAAAAAGGATGTTTAACTAGGCAAAACAGATTATTAAATGTGTATAACAAAGGGATAGAACATTTTTATCTTACATCAAGAGAGTTGGCAAAATGGAGAGACTGTTGGGTTATAAATGGGAGGTCACAGGTTCGAAATGAGTGGGAGAAAAAGAAGAATTTTATTTTTATTTATTTTTATTTTTTTTATTTTTTAATTAGGGTGGCGGGCACCCCCTACCTCGACCTCGCCACCGTCGCCAGCAACACCCGGGTACCCCCTGCCCGCCACTTAGGGTTTCGCGCCTGCACGGCCAAAGGGTGTTCTATACTAATTAGGGTGTTCCGGACGCAATGGAATAAAAATCGCCGCAGTCCGAGTTTCCTAAAGAGAGTTATGGTCTCCGAAAGAAAGGGACTGCATTCTGCCGAAAACTCGACATAACTTCACCTTAAAAATTTTGAATTTTTCTATTTACCTAGCTCAATCCTAACATACTTAGGCCAAAACTCATCCTAGTTATGGATTTGGGTACTTTTCCTACGTTGGAGGTCTCCTACTATCTAAACGGTCTAACGAGTTTGACATGGCCAGTGTTATGATCTGATCCACCAAAATCATGGCTCTGATACCACTGTGACGCTCCCTGAACATATACGACCCCCGGCCATATACATACAGGGACTTTCCCCTCCCATGGCGACCATCTCGCCGTGAGCAGGGCCCTCCGTCTATCCCGGGCCATCTATGGAGAGATGCCCGAGTGAAGGACACGGAGGGGTCATTCGGCCCACGCCTTCAATGGGGCTCCTACGTCGCGGAAGCGTGAATACATGTTAGCACACAGCACAAATATATATATAAATAACCACCACGAAGGGTGGAACATCCATCCAAATACCATGGCAAAGAATATGCATCTAATCCTAAGGAAAACACCCCAAACCCATGGTTCTACCCCGGCTCAGACTCCAGTGAGGATCGACTGACGGCTAGGTCTCAAGAGATCAGCAGACCGAATCTTGACATGGCGCTTCGGGCATAGAACATCGGCTAGGGTTGTCCACTCCATTCGCCCCTCCTGTGCACACTTTGCAGATAAGTCGAATCATGCTATGGCATCACTATAGCCTTCCGGACACGCAGACTCAAGGTATCACCCTACGAGCCTACTACAGGGTTCATGAAGCCCCGTCTGATGAGGCAGGTTGGGAAGGCGTCCCCTTCCAGGATCACAGGGTTCCATGGGTGAGCTAGAGAATACGTGCCGCATCACGACCCGCATCCGCATCGCAGACTTTACTCACCCTAAATCTACTCAAAGTGCAAGATGCTCCAAACGGATCACACCTCTACACCCAGGGAGTGTCAGACCCATACCCGGCCCTCTACGTGACCGGCTATCAGGCCTAGCCCACTGTAGGAGTCTCAGGAGCCTTTTATGTTCGTGGCAAGACCCTCCCCCCCACTTCACCACCGTGTCCCTTGTTTGGTGCTAAGCCATTCCATAGCATCCACGACTTCGGTGGTCTCTTGTGCACAGGCCGCATCTAATGGGATAATACAGGGCTCTATCTAGGAGCATACTACAATACATGGGCTCGGAGGTCTCTACCCCCATAATTCCCCATTTCAAGAGTAATACTATGCAAAGAATTATCAATCCATCATTTAAGAGCAAGTACGTAATCGAGAGATAAGGAGAACTCACCTTTGCAATCAAGGGTTAGTTCCTACAGTAAAGCATAGAGAACACAGAGAAAGAAGAAATACACACAACAAGTGCCCAACAGGCGCACTGTTTGGGGGTCCGGGTTCGAACTCCCGGAAGACAGCCCTCCTGTGAGGACCCGTGGATCTAACAGAGAGTCCGGGGACTATGTCACGCTGATTTGGCCGAAAGAGAAGAAAAGAAGAGAACGAACAAATGAGAGAAAGATGATAAGCTTCCTTGATATCAATGATGAAAATACATGAGCTCTCGCAATAGAGAGAAAAAACCAAAAAGAGACAAGACTCAAAACTCATCTAAAAACTTATGAGCTAACTCTACTCATATATATAGTACAATGGCCTTGGGCCCAATATAGACACTGACCGATCTCTGCGTCGACTCACGGAAGGAGGCCTGATTTGCAGGAATGTTGGCGGTGCCTCTTGAAGTGCCTAGAATCACGCTGACGCCGACGCTGGGCGTGACGGGCCGTCACTTGTCCGAGCGGGCGCCTGTTGATGACCAAAGGCTTTGATCAAGGTGGTCCGCCGCTTGGTCTTCATGAGCCTTGGATGTCCGGACCCGTGGGTTGGATCGAGGATCCTTGAGCTTGACCTGGTCTGTCAGATGATGAATAGTCCCTGCATACTGTGAGGCACAGATTAACACTCCCCCACCAAACGACACTCGAGTGAAGAAAAGGAGGAAGCGCCGGAGGGCGGAAGCCATCGGCTCGAAAAGTGATCCTCACGGGAGTGAGGACGGGCACCATTATGATACTGGCTGATGAGATCTTGGCGTGATTGAAGAGCTTGAGGTGTGTTTTGGCCAAGGGCAGGATCGGCATCTATAAGAAAGCGAGAGCGGACCATGTCTTCAAGGGCAGCGTGGGCGTCTGAAGAAATGTACTGACATTCCATGAGGAGACAGGTCTGAAGGCCAAAGGCACCGACGCCGCATTTGGATTGCAGTGAAAAATGGGACGCTGCCGATTTAAGGAGCTTAGCAAAATGCATTTGAGGGCAGCGCAAAATCCGGCTTGAAGATGGACAGAAGGATCAGGTGAGGTGGAGGCATTCTGCAAGAAGGTGTTGAGACCATGAAGCGCATCCGCGGGCTGTTGCCAACCACGCTCATTAGCAATGTAGATCCAATTGGTGGTGTTGTCCAGAGTGGCACCTTCTTCCCAATGTGAGCGGCGAACAAAACGTGGATCCCACCGGAGATCCGGCCGAGATCCGAGGTGGGGTCCATCCCCGCATGACCATCCATGACCTTGGTCCAAAAAGGAAGGCGCCAATCGGGAAGTCAGAACCCGGGCGTGGAGGTACGCCTGGGGAAGCATAGGGAGAAGGAACCATGCCCGTGGGCGTTGCCGAAAGGCCTCTCCGAATTGACCGACAAGATCCGGATCAAGTGCCCGACACCAACGATCCCAAAGAGAAGCGTAGAGTCGAGAGTTGACAGAGGGCTATCCCATCCCGCGGGGGACCGCCTTGCTATCCAACGAGCTTGTAATCGATTGTAACCAGCGAGGTGTCGCATATAAATTTGTGCATAGGGAAGATCTTCTGATGGCCTAGATACTTCCTAATTTGTTGCAGCCGCTTCGGCTTGCCGAGAGAGATAAATGATTGGCAAGCTCGCATGTACCTCGATGAAGAGTTTGGGTCCGGCGCAGAATCCGCAAGATATGGATTGTTATCCCGAAGCACCCATTGCACAAAGGGGTCACCCCCGAAAAGCCGGGCGTGGCCCATTTCCAAAGTTTTCCGTATCACCCGGATAGAAATCATGAAAGATGTAAGCCATGGGCTGAACCACTCAAGGTGAGAAAGTCCGGATCGGCACGATGTATGAGATCAAAGACGACAAGGGCACAAAGACAACCCTTTGTCTTCAATGGAGAGTTCGCCAAATCCGAAGAAAATCAGCACCGCCGCTGGAATATCCATTGGGCCATCGCCGCTGCGGCCACTTTGAAAGGAAGAGGTGGCGCCGAGCAACCACATAATCATGATAGCAGAGGGAGCCGGAAGTCAACGGCATTCGTGAAGAATTGCGCCCAAGGCGCCAAGTTTTGCTTGAGCCTCATCGCCAGATCAATAGCTTGTCCGTACTGTTGTTCGAGATCACGGATCCGATTGTCCCTTTCGAAAGTAGCAGCGGATCGGTCACGGACCCGCTTCGAGAAGGATTGACCCGGGAGGAAGATTTCCCGGTGTATTGAGACGGCACGCGCAATCTCCGCCATCTAGTATTTTCTCAAGCTTCGCACCTCGTAGCGATCTTGAAGAGAGGTGAGCTGAGAGGTCTGTGTAGAAAGCTGAGCCGTCAAGGAGGCGACTTGAGCGTCCCGGGCTGAAAGATTTTGAACTTGAGTGCTGAAATTTTCACACGCCTCGAAAGTACAAGGCATTGAGTTTAGCAATATCTGGCCCTTGGTACTCGTGAGAGCTGCTTTGGACTTGTTGTGCTCCAATAAAGTCTGAATTTCCTCGACCGAGCCGAGCCCGCTGATCTGCTAGTTGGCTGACTTGAGCTTGTGTACTTTTGAGATCTGCATGAGCCTGTAAGAGAGCTTCATGCTTGTCTTGAAGTTTGGCCTCCAAAGTTGCAACTTGGGCAGTTGCAGCTTGGAGGTCTTGGTGTACCGCATCGAGGGCCTCGAAAGTGCCCATTGAACCCCGCCATAAGAGCCGCCTTGGGATTCTTGTAACTTAAGAGCAGCAGCCTTGAGCATCCCGGCCGATACCGATACAACAACCGACGAGGGTGTTGTGGTGGTGGAGCCGGGTCATTGCCCGGTTTGGGAGGTCCGGGAAAAATAGTGTGAAGTGGATGGTGTAGCGAGGAGGAGACAAAGGACATGAGTGTGGACTGTGGTCATGACCGGGGAAGACGGGCGGATGTGCCAACTTGGTGAGTGATTGGAAGGGAGCTGAGTGGAATTATGAGAATTTGGTGGTGTGGGAGGGAAGTAATGACGATGAGGGCTTGAAAGTGCCCTCCCACGTAAAACTTCGTAAATGGAAGTGGTACCCAAGACGGTCCATTTCTTGGAGAAGACGATAGAACATCATTTGAGGCCAATCTATGTGGTGTTTGGAGTGTGTAGCAAAGAGGACCAGGTTATAGAAAGGCTTATTGATATGGGTGTTCTTGATAGAATACCCAAGGAATTTTCGCCACGTAAATTTAACAAAGGTCTCGTGGAGGCTTGTCGATATTGGTCGACGATGGACATTGGCATGATAAGCGTGTGCACCAAACTCGCGGACATCGATATCCCGTATATAGCGCACCATGATACACAAGGGGTGTGCAAGGGAATATGAAATACCTCAGAAATCAAATGTTGAGTCAATGAAATGGTGGTGCCATCGACCACGCTGGGTGTAACCTTGCGGGTTGTTAACGATATTGGCGATGAACCTCGCGAATCGGGTCGATTTGGAGCCGGAAGTTCCATTTGAGAGAATTCGAAAAGCTGGTGTCGCTTCAAATGACTTCTTTATTTGGGCCAACAAGGGCTTCACGGAAAGTGGGCGCCAAGAAGGATACGTGATGCAAAAAGGGCCGGATCCTTGGGAGCAAAGAGCTTGAAGTGTAGAAAATCTTGGGGCAGCCATGGGAATGATGTGCGGAACGAAGAGGGATGCCAAAGGCGAAGACGAAAGTCGAAAGCACGGAGGACGGCGGCGCAGAGGAACGGTGGCAGGTTTGTTTTAGGGCGCATAACCGAGGCGAAGAGGTATGAAGAGTGCTTGGCCGAACCGCTGATGGTGCCAGTGTCAAAAGATGCTAAGAAGGGTATTGAGAGGCAAAAATTTGGCTAAGTCCCAAAAACGTAAGGGAGAAGCAATGAACGGTGAGGATGAGACGGAAAGAAAGATCGGATGTGACAGATGGCAAAGGACACCCATTAATGTTCGACGGGCGTGGAAAGAAGGAATGGCATTCAATGCCGGGTAACTCGGTGGGATATCATTTAAAAGGAATGTGTCGAAGGTACCATGGCTAGATATGCGGCGGAGAACAGATTCTCATTTTAGAAACAAACCTTGCATTGCAAAACACGCTGGCGATTCGTGTGATTGGTCCACGCCGACAAGGAGTTCCTCGCTTGGCTATATAAGACGCAACCGAGAGAAACGGCGGCATCCGATGGCGCCGCATGGCCGCCGCCGGCTTGAACGAAGATTGCACAATGCCCACTAACCGCCGAGTGGATCACTTGTAAGATGAATTGTTCGATCTTCGGCGCCGCCACAACCGTGGCATTCGCGATGGACGGCCGGTGTGCCGGATGGTGAACATCCCGACCAAGACCAACGGGATGGAGGTGGTTCTCAGATCTTCGCCGATCCTGAGCAAAACCTCTACCATCTCCTCCTCAAGATCACCTCTCGCCCAACCCGAGTAGAGGGTTTTTCCTCGTAGGGACTTAGTAAATAGGGCTCGAGCCCGCTTTTTGTATATAGGGCGCGCCCATAGCGAAAATAGCTGGTCATACCACATTTTGTAAAAAAAATCTCCACTATAATATAATCTACCGCCTTTCTAGTCACTTTCTCGTGGTGTTTGCTTCTTGAACTGCCTCTCGGTGTTGATGTTCACTTTCGTGTGATGAAATGCTTTGAGACGAAAACCATTAACCAATGTAGGTAATGGAGTGCCATCTAACTCAGCTTAGTTGGAAAACGCTTTTGGTCTAACCACTTGAACAATTTGATAAGGGCCAAGCCAACTAAACTTGAGTTTACCCTAAAATTTTTGTACTGAAATCATAAAGAAGAACCAAATCTCCTTCTTTGAATGTTTTTGTCTTCAAACGCTTGTCATGTAAAGATTTTTGCAACCAAGTTGTCCATGAAGAACACGAATATAAGCATCCCTTCAAGTTCATCCAACTGCTCTAATTGATAGACCCGCTTTTTGAGAGCAAATGGTGGATTATGAGCAAGAGCTTGAAAACCGAGTGTTGGAAGGATGTATTCAAATGGCATGAGAGCTTCCTGACCATAAACCAATTTAAAAGGAGTGTGACCCGTAGCAATCTTGAAACAAGTATTGTAGGCCCAAAGAACAAAAGAGGGAAGTTTTGTCTCCGCTAACTGCGGGGAAGCGCCACAAATTTTCTTGAGAATGGTGACCGAGTTTTGTTGGTGCTTTCGCCAACCCATTGCCTTGAGGATAGTAAGGTGTGCTCTTGTGATGATGTATCGAGATAATCCGCCGCCTTTTGATAGTATGATTGATGAAATGAACACCACGGTCCACCGACCAGCCCGCGGGGCAGCCAATCGCGTGATGATTTGTTGATAGAGGACTCTAGCCGTGCTTGCAGCAGTTGTTGTCCGAAGTGCACAAGCTTCCGCCCATTTGGTGGCGTAGTCGCGAGAACCGTGAATGTATCGCACGCACGTGTGCCTCGCAGATCTATAGGTCCCACAAAGTCCATTCCCCATTTGGTCAAGGGAAGTGGCGGCGGCGGCCGGGCGCCAAGGGAAGAGCTGCCACGGGCCGCGGGCGCCCCACCACCGGGCAAGCGCCACACGCGGCGGGGCGGGCGCGAGCATCTTTGAAGAGCGTGGGCCAATAATACCCGGGCGAGAAGGATTTTGGCGCGGCCGTGGTGTCACCATGAAAATGACCACCACCGAGCCCCTTGATGAGCTTCTAAACAATGTCCGAACTTCATGAGGTAGAACACAATAATCGGCTGATGGTGTCCTTACCCTTTTGTAGAGATGTCCCAAGCAACCATGGTGTAGTCACGGACCTCTCTGAGAAATTGATGGCGACGGGATTGTCGCCAAGCAGAGAGAGCGCCTCGCCTTTCGGTGGAAGAGCACCTCGTGAGGAGGTACCGCTGAAAATCATGGAACCAATGTGGTGTTGCCGCGGACTAAAAAGAGTTGAGCATCGTGGAAGGCGCCCGAGACCCCTCGCGGGATCATCCGCGGTGGATGCGGAAAGATAATCCGAACAACATGAGATTTGCCAGCCCTTTATGAACGATTTCAAAAGGAGCAAATTTTTGAGAAGAAGGACCCAACGAGCAATGCGCCCGTGGGCGGGACTTGTTGATCAAATAGAGGAGTGCTTGGTGGTCCACAAAGAACTTGATGTGACTGCCCAAAAGGTAATGACGGAAGCGCTGGACACGTAAAATGAGACCCAAAGCTTCACGCCCGCGGCGTAATAGTTGCGCCAGCCAGAATTGAGTTTTCTACCGGGCGAAGCGACTTGGTTTATCGCAGCGCGATCATATTCTTGAGAAAAGAACAGCCCAATAGCAAACGCCGAGACATCGACATGAACGGAAAGGGCTTGTCCCATTGAGGAGGAACAAGAACCGTGCCCCGAGTAAGCAAAAGCTTCACCGTTGGAAAGCAAATTCGGGAATTCCAAGCCCGTGGGATTCGCCACCCGTGAGTTTATGAATGGGATCTGCAATGGCTGCCACCCGTATGAAGGTGGAGTAATAATTGACCTTTCCCAGAAAGAGCGTGTCTTTTGATATTGGCCGGTGCTTGAGCCTTGAGCACACAAACCGATTTTGGCAGATCGCTGGTGATTCCCGCTTTGTCGACAACATGGCCTAACGTAATACCGTATGACGCAAAAGGTGCATTTCTCGATTGAGACTAATGCCTGACTCATCACATTTCGGGAAGACGAAGTTCCAATTTATCCAAATGGTCAGCCATGGAACCAGAGGCGCGAGAAGTCATCTTGAAAAATTTGCAAGAAGGGATTTTCCTTCATGAAATCATGAAAAACCGAGAGCATGATGCGCTGAAATGTTGAAGGAGAGTTGATAATCCAAAAGGAACCACCTTGTAGGCAAAAAAGTGATTCTTACCCGGGTGGTGAAAGTGGTCTTGAGTTGATCAGATTCTTTGATGGAGATCCGATTGTAGCCAGAAAAACCATCCATAAAGGAGTACATCTCATGTCCAAACCACTTCTTCGTAACTTGGTCCGGGTGAAGGGAAGTGGAAAATGATCACGCCCGCGGGCCCGATTGAGTTTCCGATAGTCTACACACGCACGCCGATCTTACCATTGTGCTTAAGGGCAATGACGATGGGGCTCACCCATTCGAATGTTTGACCTCATAGATCAAACCTGCAGCAAGGAGTTTGTCAATTTCCGCCTGACGCCGATCACGGTAATTAGGGTTGAGCCTCAGATCGCCGCTGCTACACCGGTCGTGCATCGATTTGGTAGGAATGGTGAGTTCCCCAAGCTTTGTTGATTCCCCCAAGATCTTTGTAACCCGTGCTAAAATGTGTTTGAATTTTTGAATCAAATGACGGCCCCGTTACGATAAGGAGCCTGAGGTTTGCAGCAATGCGACAAGTTGATTGTTGCCAACGCCCACAATCTCGACTTCGAGTCCGAATATGGGGTATGACTTCAAGATCCCGACAATGTGTGCGTGAGGTTGAGCATAACCGATGCGGGCACTTTGGCGTGGTGAAAAAGAGAGGTTGCTCGCTGTCATCTAGTAGTGGTTGCTTCATGACAACAAGGTACATCAACAGAGTTGCGAGTGTCGCGATTCCAAAAGTGATCAACGCTTGGATTCGACAAAGGAGCCGATAGGGGTCAAGTAAGGCAGCCACAGCCTGGTCCTGATCAAGAGTCATTTCTCCCCAAGGATCAAAGATATTCGGGGTAGGATGACAGAGGCGCACTCGCAGTGGAGCCCGAACTTGATAAATATTCTCGAAGCCTTCGTAATCGGTGGTTCGAGAGAAGGTTCCGCGATTGTCACCGTAAATGATCCCCGCCTCGCTTGCAAGTCCATGGTGGCATTGAGATGACCATCGCTGATGACTAACCGTCCGTGGCCCAAGAATGGATACTCTTTGCCCGGCGGAGAAAAGGTCCGCCACCAAAGATTTCATAGTCACCGATCTTCGCCAGCCTTTCCACACTCCAAATTCCATGGGAAAGCCGAGATCACCTATGTTGATGTGAAGAATAGGTGTGACGCCTTGAGGTCTCGTGGATGTGGCCATTAGCCAATTTGATGTCATATGGGGCACGAAAAGAGTTGTGTGATGCCCATTTGTTTGGCGGAGTTTATCCGCGATGAGATTGACCGCGCTTACCTCCATCGATTTGAACATGGTTGACTTGTCGATTTCCCACCGTGGTATGGACCGTGGGTGTAGAGGTAGCCACAGCCCCAACTAAAACAGCTTGGGGAGTGGTAACCGGTCCTTGAGAGCGTGACGAGTTTTAAAATGGTTGCCAAGCTTAAAGGAATTTTGATCTTAGCGAGCCCTCTTGGAGTTCGAGAGGTACATGAGAAAAAAAAGGATCTCACCGGTTCCATCAAAAGCGGAGGCGTGGGCGGGGAAGCAAAGAACTTTTTGAGTAAGTCAACCTCGGCCGCAATATTGGGATATGTCCGAGAGCGTGGAGGTTGAGATGTTGAAGGTGTATCTTGTCTTTGTTGAGCTCTAGTGGTGGCATGAACATTTGCCAATGTGCGCCTTCAGCAGCCTTGCATGAGGTTCAAAATGCTTTGGCTTAACTTTTGGGCATAACATGTGGCATGAGCTTTTCCAAGTCGTGCAAAGTGAACCTTTTTTTTCGTCCCCATGAGGAATGGTGTCAACCGCAAAGGCAGGCTGGCGCGTCCCTTCCTCAATAATAGTCAAGGGACGTGATGCCTTGGTATGGCGCGAAACTAAACCAACCCAATTTGACTACCGGAGGGAGGATTAAGTGCCCGAAAAATTTCCTCTTGGGCTTGTTGATCCAAATGAGGTTGATTTGCCGGAGCTGGTTGATAGCGTGATTGCCGAGGCGCCTTGGTGGCTTCTTAAGAACGGGTCGCGGGCCTTGTTTGCCATTAGCGAGCCGAGTTGGTAAGCCGTGAGGCGGACCGATGTGGTCCGATTTGTGCCGTGAAGTTGTACCGAACTTGTGGAAGTTGAGGACACGCCGTGGTGGTATGACCCCATTCTTGTGATGATAAGACCGAGCTTTAGAAGGATCAAAAGGAGGACGTTGGTTGGATCCCCGTGGTTGGTCCCCGGCTTGATAGAGTTATGCGGGTCGCACCTCAAGAGGTGGCTGCCGATAGTGCGATTGTTGCCGAGGTGTGGTTTGCACTTGATAAACCATTTTGTTGCGAACGGTGTGGGATGAGTGCGCAGTGCACTCTTCCGCGGCATGATTGCACATGTTGCATCGCTTGCAATGAGGCGGGCCATTGGTGGAGTTGCACTCATTGGCCAAATGGCCTTGATATTTGCAAATATGGCACCGTGATTTGACCGCTACCAGGATTAGCGGTTGAGGCCGAATGTACCGCTTGGGAACCATGACAGTGGAATGAACGGAGCTCTTGAAGAGCCACGGGGAGGAAACATTGACGAAAGTGATTGACAGGTGATAGCCTGCTCCAAAGTTTTTGGACGCAGTATTCATCATGAGTCGAATAGCTGAGGAAGTCCTTGGAGAAACCGCACCAAAACTGGCTCGTAGGGTACCCTTGAGCTTACTTAGCGTAATGTGAAGTCGATCCAAAAAAAATCCCGCACTGCGGGCTCTTGTTGAAGTTCATTGAGTTGCTTGAGATGAAGTTGATCATCATCCGTGGTCCCGTGAATGAGACGTAAAAGCAAAGGCGCATTTCGACCAGTCTTGTTTCCAATGGCTTTTGTTGGACATGAGCCATTGATGAGGAGAGCCACGCAGCAGGTGGAAAAGATGTGGAATTTCAGTTGAGGTTGCGCTGTGACCATTTAGGGACAGCTAGAGCCTCAAATTCTTCCATGTGGGCCCCGAGCACTTTGGTCTAACGGTTTGCCTTTCGTGTTGCCAAAGGTGGGATAAGTCGGGCCGTAGTCCGGAAGGTAGATGTGAAAGTGCCGGGCGGACAGAAACGATAGTGAGGATATTGAGGTTGAGGTGGATGTGGCACTGCACCGACGGACCCTGATGAAGGGGTGACTCGCGGTTGAGAGACCCGGTAGCCCCGAGCATTGGTTTTGAGATCCGTAAGGTTGTAAAACAGAAGAGCAAAGGGGAAACGTAGGGAAAAGGATATTCCCCGGTAGGCGCAAAGGAGACATGTGGATAGCCGTGTGCCCACCCGGGGAGATGATGGTTGCGGGCGAAGAGGCGATGGCCCCAAGAATGATGGATGTAGGCATGTTCGGGGTGTGAAAGTACGGTTGAGAAGGTTGAGCCCCGATAAGGCTCCCCGAGAGTGATGATGAGGAGACCGAGGTTGTGAGCAATGTTTGCACGCTTGGGGCGGGAACCGGACGAGATCGACACGAGGGGTGGGTGGCGCCGGACCGAGCCTCTAGACCGAAGATGGCCTCCCTCTATGTCATAAAGCAGCCATACATGTCGCGGTCAGCTTCGACGCCGATGGCGCCCAAGCGAGAGGCCGCCTCGAGAAAGGAGTTCTTCCGGGCGAAATTACCGACACGCATATGGCGGCATGTAAGAAAGTAGGATAAAATCGCATCTCGGCAAATAGCGACAAGTGTTTGGGGTCCGGGTTCGAACTCCTGAAGACAGCCCTCCTGTGGAGGACCCGTGGATCTAACAGAGAGTCCGGGGACTATGTCACGCCGGGATTTGCCGAAAGAGAAGAAAAAGAAGAGAACGTAACAAATGAGAGAAAGATGATAAGCTTCCTTGATATCAATGATGAAAATACATGAGCTCTCGCAATAGAGAGAAAACCCTAAAAGAGACAAGACTCAAAACTCATCTAAAAACTTATGAGCTAACTCTACTCATATATATAGTACAATGGCCTTGGGCCCAATATAGACACTCGACCGATCTCTGTGTCCGACTCGAAGGAGGCCCGATTTGGTGAATGTTGGCGTGCCTCTTGAAGTGCCTAGAATCACGCCGACGCCGACGCTGACGGGTCAGATTCGCCACTTGTCTAAGCGGGCGCTCTTGTTGACAGCCAAAGGCTTTGATCAAGCGTGGGTTCGCCGCTTGGTCTTCATGGAGCCTTGGATGTCCGAATTCGTGGTTGATCGAGGATCCTTGAGCTTGACGCTGGTCTCTGTCAGATATGCATGAATAGTCCTGTACCAGGAGGCACAGGACTAACAGCTGCCCTACAGATAACACAGCTAAGCTACAGACTAACCGTCGAATCGGGCTTGGGATGGCTCCATCTCAATTTGCTGAAGGGTGCCTGGCTGCTGCTCCTCCTTCCCCATCTCCAATTGCTCCTAATTCGAATTGGGGCACAAAAGCCCTAATTTGGGTGTCCAAAATGGAAACCCTGCCTTGCCCAATCGATTTGGGCCAGGTGGCAGCTCCGGGTTGGCCAATATTAACTAATTTGGTATTTTAGGCCCTTTTAATATTATATTAAGCCTTAAATTCGAATTAGAGTTTAAGGTTAGGTTTCCACCTTTATAATTTAATTATTAACATAGCTAACCTTAGCTTATGAATAATTAATGTGCCATTAATTATTCATAGTGACGTGTCATGTATTTATACTTAAAAAGGCGTATAAATATGTGGAACGTCACAATAATGTAGCGTATTTGTAGCCTTATCTCAATCCTATATGGGACCCATGCCCCACTTATAATTGGCTTCATAGCCTCTTCTAATTATCATGAATGGTTTTGGCCATCTTGTTGCTAACTTCTTTGATGTTCCAATCCCGAATTTGCCTTTCTTGACTGCAATCTTAAGCCATACATTGTCATCTTTCTCAAAAATTTTGTCTATATGGTGATTATCTATATATGCATTTTGTCTTGCATGTGCCTTGATTAGGTATTTCCGTGATGCTACCATCCATCAGTCCAACTGCTTGTGTACAGTTGACTGCACCTTGTTGGTGGATCCCTCTGGTAGACAATCAACCACTTTGCTTTACAGTGCACCCATTGACTCAAAGACGTTGGAAAAGTGCTGGAATCTTAACTATTGCAGCATGGTATGACTCAGGCCAGTTGCTGACATGGGAGGCTTTTCAGTTAAAGTTTCTATTGGGGCGATGGGATAGAGTTCTTTGGCAAAAAGTTGCTGATTTTCTACAGCCTATTCTGCCACACCAAGAAGATATTTTGGTATGGGTTTGTCATGAAGAAATTAAGGAGTGCAAACTTGTGAACTCTATGTATCGCTTGTTGCTTGATAATCGATATTCTTCCTCCGCCTAATAAGTGGTCTCTTCAACTTCCTCCTCTTCAATGGCGTAAGGTGTGGTCTTGGGCATGGGACAAGCTACTTCATCCTAAAGTGGCGCTTCTTTGGTGGCGATTCTTCATAGGTGTCTCAAGGGTTAATGTGCTTGTCCATAAGTTTAACCCTAGAATATCAAATCGTCCCAGTATGCAAGCGTGGATCCGAGACCATTGAGCATTGCTTTTTCATGTGTGAACACCTTAGACAGTATGGGACCGGTTGTTTTCCCTTTTCGTGTTTCACTAACAAGTCAACAACTGCTTTTGGCAATTTACCCAAGTACCTGGACAGAGTTACAAGGCCAGGCTTTTCATGTAGCAGCAGGATGGTTGCTTTGGACTATTTGGAAAAGACGAAGATTGGTAATCTTCAAAGGTCTGGATGTGGCAGATAATCGTGTTCTCCAAGAAGCTCAAGGTTACATTGTAAAGTTGTATCATTGTTCTTCACTTGCCCCTCGCAAGAGGCGATTGATTTTTGAGGAGTATTTGGATGTGCACTCTTATGCTTAGGCAGGTTGCTTCACTCGGTGGGTCTCTGCTTATCCGCTGAGATTTTATTCCTGTCTCTGCATTTATATTTGTATTTGACTCTTTGATTGAATAAAGTCTGACGTCCTTCAACAAAAAATATCTTGGAGTAATTCTTGCGTGAATTGCGCTCTGGATATCAAATCGTGCTAAGTTGTTAGAGTCAATATTGGTATCCATATGTTAGCATAAAGAGTGTCATTCCCATTGCAAAATGCATTGCACTATTATAAACTAACTTTTCTAAATAGAGCTTGGATTCCTACTGATTATGTTTGTCCCACGTATATTCTCAATGTATCCTCGAAAAATTGATGTAATTTGTCCGTTTGGCCATCCATCCAAGGAGGATATATCGTGGAGCTCCGCATCGACTGTAAGACATAATGCCTTCCAAATTCTCCTCTAAACTTAGGATCTCTATCAGATATTGTGCCTTTTGGATGCCATACAGACTGAATATGGTGGTTGCAAATTAGACTATCATATCCAATGTCGTATTGTTGATATGCATGGAATGAAGTGTGCTATATTTTATAATGAATCGACGACTACAGGATACGATCATTTTCTTTTCATGTAGTTGAATGTTTTGTTATGAAGTCTAGGGAACATATGTCCCACTTATAGATTGGCATTTCATTGGTTGTAGATGTCCTGGATTTGCCCGTTCTTCACTTATTGGCATGATACACACTGCTGTGGACATATTCATAAATAATTTTGATTCTTGATCTCCTTATCATCGAGTACAGTCGATCCTTATTAGAGTTGTTCTTCCTCTAGCTTATAGCCAACGGTCAAATCATTTGGCGGTTGCAAAACTTTGGGTTTTTTTTGTATTTTTAAGAATTCAATGCTTTTACTTTTCTTTGATGACATTCAAAGTGTTATTGGAGGTTATCATCAATGTCAAACATTCCATTGGGTGTGTGATTTGTGAGAGTGTATCAGCGACGACATCCAACTTGCATGGTTTGTAGGTGATTTCAGAAGGCAAGATATACCTACATCATTTCTAACCATCTACATTGTCTTCTGCTTAGAATTGGTTGTCTGAGAATGTCCCAATTACTTATGGTCTGTGAAGATGCGAAATGAAGTATTTAAAAGGTAATGCCTCCATGTCTTGAAAGATCTTACTCTGGTCAAGAGTTCTTACTCAATTGAATTTCTTTGAGTCGTAAGCAATGATCAGCTCTCTTGCATCAAGAATGCCCCAGTTCTTTCATTGTAAGTGTCCTTGATTAGGTCCTCTAGGTCGAGGAGCTCTAACATTGGTGTAGTGAGTGCTACTTCATATAAAAGTAGCAAGAAAAATAATATAATGAATAGATTTCAATGAAACAATAAACTAATAGATAAAAAAGCTAAAAAAGCTTCCACAAACCTGCAAAATCAAAGGGAACATATGGAATTTGAGAAGAGATAATGGAGCCAATATAGGCCAAGTAGATGTCAGGCTTGTTCTATAGTAACAGGCACTCTCTCATGTCCCCACTTGCCTATGCTTTTATTGAACAATGAATGGTGATAGCTTGGAAAATCCAGTAAGCTATGCCCAGCATGTTCCCAGGCTTTCATGGGGAAGATCAAATCCAAATCTGCAGCAATATACTTGAGACTATTTTCCTTTCTACGAAGGGAAGGCTCAGCAATTCCAAGGGACCATATGCAAGTACAATTCCTATTTGGAGCCAGCAGATGTGGACTCCTGTAAGGTTGCTATGATGAACCTACGCAAAAACAAGAAAAATACGTGAAAAAATGCAAGAAATACGCAAAGATCGGCAAAGAATCTAATATACGATATGGCCCAAATGCAAGTAGAGCATAAGACAGATGCCTAGAAGGCTCAAAACTGGCGTTGAACCGAAATGGTTCGATAAGAAGGAGGCACTTCTATATAACGGTTAGGATCGTGCCAAGTGCGCGCATGCATGTAGGTTTTGGAATATTCTAGAACCTCCTAGAAATAATCCCCTATATGAAGAAGATGCAAGAGAATGCCTTCAACAAGTATTGATAGCGCACTTGGCAAAGTTATGTGACTCGCAAGTAAACGGTTGCAAATTCAAACCTTGCTTTGTGCAACTATCCTTTTGCATCCGTGTGATCACCATCTTTTGTATATACGAGTAAAATGCTCGTACGGTATGAATACTCGTATCGTCATCACGCCATCCCCCTCCTACAATGGCTTCGAGTCTTCAAGGCTGGAGCCATAGTACTTGGACTTGGCTTGTCCGGGTAATGTTAGTGGAACTCCTCAATTTTGACAGAAGCGTTAATCAGATTCTCGACAGAATTTCAGGTTTGTTCATTTGGAGAGTATCTTTCCCAATCGACAAAGTAGTATAACTGCCGATGCAATTAGAGTCAAAAATCTCTTGAACCTTGAACTCCTCATGATCATCAATTTCTATTGGTGGAGGCGGAAGCAACACGACCCGGGAAGGAATTAAGGTCGTACAAAATCGGTTCTCCAATAAATGATGTATAAAACTGTATATGCATAACAAAATTCAAAACTTGTATGCTAGGGTTTTCTAATCAAAGAAATTCAAATAATGTTTATATAAGATTGTACAGGAGGGGGTTCTGAATGAGAAATTAACGTATAAAACTGGGAGGGGATACATGCATAACATAGGGTTTTTTTTTTTTATCAAAGAAATGCAAATAATGTTTATATAAGGAGTTTCCAAATGAGGAATTAACCTTTAAAACTGAAAGGGATATATGCATAACAAAATTCAAAGCTTGTATAGTAGGGGCTTATTTATCAAATAAATGTGGTATATAGGGCTTTTTTACCACCTTATGCATGCAGGTGGCATATCTTTTTTGAAGGAAGTGAATCCCCGGGGCATCTGATAATTCTGGAACAGGATGAACCACATCCGGTAAAGATTGGCGCACAATCAGATAAGAAAGCGAAGGCTCAACAACTCTACCTCACGCCATGTGAGAGCAGATGAATCAATATGAGGAACAAGTGACATATTGATCTTGTTCTGGTTAAATTCATTAATACCCCGCTCCTGTCTTGATCACATTCTTGTTCTCAGTAACTATGTTTTGGATTAGCTCCCGTTTCATGGTAACTATGCTTTGGAATAGCTACATATAGCTGATTATTTTGAGTATTAAGCTTAAGCTCATTGTCGGTTTGGATCTCATGCCATTGCTATTTCCTTGGGCTTTGGTCAATTGTGGCCATGAAGAATGGTATATTTTATCTCCCACGCCGATGTAGAAAAGTACGAGAAATTATAATTTGAACAATGAATTAATTGCCTTCCTTACTCTCTGAAGGCGGCAGAATTTTGATCGGTCATATCTCTCACATCCGGTGTCATATTTTCATGTGCTTGGGCTTGTTGGAAAGCTGGTTCAGAGATCTTTCTAACGGTGTATGGTACCTACATGCTTGGCTTTGTTTCTGTGCTCAAATTGGCACTTTTCCGGGCTGTGTTCTAGGGTTTATGTGGCAACCGGTAGACACTTCGACAGACTGTATCTCTCACATCCGGTGTCAGATTTTTATGTACTTGGGCTTGTTGGAAAGCTGGTTCAGAGAGCTTTCCAACGGTGTATGATACCTGCATGTTTGTCTTCGTTTCAGTGCTCAAATCTGCTGTTTTCCGGGCTGTGTGCTAGGGTTTTTGTGGCAGCCCTTCTTCTTCCTTCTTTGAGAAGTATAGCCCTCGCCTGATGCCGTTGTTGGCCTTGGCCACGCGGTGTTGAAAGGTGTGTGTTGTACTCTTATTGAAGGTTACGAGAATGTTTTACTAATTCATACCCTAGTTCCTGATGGTGCTGTTGATGAAAGTCCGACACCAATATAGGGATTGGCGTATGTTTTAGTAAGTATTCGATTGGTCTCGTCTTGCGGCAGAATTTTGATCGGTCATATCTCTCGCATCCGGTGTCAGATTTTCATGTGCTTAGGCTTGTTAGAAAGCTGGTTCAGAGATCTTTCCAGCGGTGTATGGTACCTGCATGCTTGGCTTTGTTTCTATGCTCAAATTGGCACTTTTCCAGGCTGTGTGCTAGGGTTTATGTGGCAATCGGTAGACACTTCGACAGACTGTATCTCTCACATCCGGTGTCAGATTCTTATGTGCTTGGGCTTGTTGGAAAGCTGGTTCAGAGATCTTTCAAACGGTGTATGATATCTGCATGCTTGTCTTTGCTTCAGTGCTCAAATCCGCACTTTTCCGGGCTGTGTGCTAGGGTTTTTGTGGCAGCCGGTACACACCAGATATCCAGGAGTCGTCGCCCAAGTCATACCCCAAGTCATGGCCACAGACACAGTCCCGTGTGTGGACCCACACTTGGTTGGTGAGCTACCTCAGACCACACCAACCCATCCTGGGAAGGCCCAAACACACCAACCACCGGTTGACCCCACGCAGGCAGAGCCCTCTGGGGAAGACCATGAAGCGGGGCCACCAAGGAAGAGGCCTCGGGCAGAGGGAGAGACGTCTTCCATGAAGAGGGAGGCCCGAGCCAAGGCCCAGTCGACCCGACAGGCGGGCCACATAGGCAATCCGCCAGTCGAACCTTGGAGCCGCATCCAGGCGAGGGTTGAGGCCAACAGTGCACGCCTTGTAGGCCTCCCGACAGAGGTGGAGAACATAACATCTCGGATGTTGCGCAGGCGATTGGTGCCAAAAAAACGCATTTAATCACAGAATTGAGGATCGCCAGACGACAAAGTGATGATAGCATCCACTTGCTACAATTTGACAGATAAAAGAATACCAGGAGCTTGCAGATATGAGGGGCGGTAACACCGTGTTGGCTATGGAAGAAGCTGGACGCAGGACAGAACCGGTAGAGCAGGAGACACCGTAGAATTTGCCCCCGAGGATCCAGGCCGAGGTTGAGGAGGCTAAGGCCACGGCCCGAGGAGCACAGGCCGCCCTCCTCGTCGAGGTTCGCGAGGCCGCCACCGTGGAGACAAGGATTCCAGCCTGCTTTTAAGCTAGCCGCGTAACCGGAAGCCGGAGTAAGGATTTAGCACGGTCCCGCTGGGAGCTACGGGAGCCGCGGCGTTGCCCGACAAGGCAAGGGCCTCCATGCCGCGGCACATGAGCAACTCGCCATTGCACGGGAGATGGCAAGACATGACAACGCCTGCAAGAGCCGAGCTCCGGACTCAGGAGAAGCGAAACCCCGACAAAGAACACACCAACCCCGCGAACCCACCAACCTACGGGGCGTCAACACGGAACACATCTTTGCCGGACACATCCCGGATCGCACGCCGGGCCGCCACCACCCGGCGCCGGCCCGCGACCTATGCCTCACCCACCTCAACCAACACACAGTGCGGCCCCGCCGAACCGAGAAAGCAGAGGCAGAGGAGCCGCAATGTGGTAGTCGCGAGGCCCGCGGGAGGAGTCGGAGAACATCTCACTTCCCGACTCGGACCACGATCTTGGACCGGATGATGTTCCCAAAGACTGTGACCATTGGAAAGGCGCGAGTCGTCATGGAATTGAGCGCCCTACGATCGCCCCCGGGTGGTCATCTTCACAGTTGAGAGCGTGCCAGAGCGGGTGGCCATCCTGCGTCAGGGCCGGAAGTTGAAGGGGACGGCTGCATGACGCTGGCCGGGACTTGACCCCAAAGACTGACAAGAGACCCGGCGGAGCTGGCCAAAGTCGAGGACCCGCCGAGACATGGAGGGGCGGCGGGGCTGGTCCTGGGAAGGATCTTGTAATTGGGCAGCCAAACAGGGGATCTGGCACTCCGGCCCCTCGAGTCCCCTCGAGGGGGCCCCAGCCGCATGAGCATCCACATCTTCCGCTCCCCACAGGACCACCACTACCACCGGACTGAAGTGGCGATGCATGCCACTAAATAGGGGATCGTGCCTCAGCGTGGTATCCTGGAATTGCCGTGGCTTTCCATGGCAGAAGGGGGACAGTCTCAATTCCGTCGCCATGGACATGGACCTTATCTTCCTCATGGAAACATGGGAACATCTTTGATCACTGAGCTACCCGATTTGCGGGGATACCGGTAGCTTCTCCGCCTTCAATGAGTGCACCGGAAAACGAGGACACGGAGGAATTGCGTGTTATTACATTTTGACCTTGGCCCAATCGGTCTCCACAGTGTAAGGCAAGGCACAAAAATGAGATACACAGTGGTGCAGTGCCCGAAACGGCGATGGCAGCCCTCTCTTTGTGGCGGCTTGCTACTTCCCACATCTTTGAGAGCAACTTTTACCACACGCGACTTGATGTGGGATGCACCGGAGCCCTATGTCGTCTATATGATGACATACTGGCCAGCATGACCAATTGGGCAAGGTCATGTTGCTTGGAGATTTCAATGCGCCGCCACGAGCGCGAAAGCGTATCCCAAAATTCGCACCTCTAGGCGAGGATGTATTGCAAATGGACCCCGAGATGGTTTGGCCAAAGGCGATGACGTACCGGTGACACGGTATGGCCGGCAGCTGCCGCTTCTTTGAAGCGATATCTTTGACCTGGTCATTTGCAATGGGTCAGGCACGCTGGTCGCCCTCCAGCCGCTTCACTTGTAGACGAGAGAACCAGGGGGGCACCCGGTGTGGTGGATTACGTGCTAGCGACGCGAGCAATGCCTACACTTGATCACTCGCCCGATTGTCCGGGACAGTGGCCTGGCGAGGAAGTAGACTCGACCATCAGCCCCTGTTCTTGCGAGATAGATTGGCAGGCCAACCGAGCACCCATTGCCCCAACACCCCATGTACCCCACACCCAAGCGTGCGGACTATGATCATGCGGCGGTCTATCGCGAGGATGCTTGAGCATGAGGCTGCCGGAGGCCGCAACTCCCCACACTTCAACAGCAGACGACCCAGTGAAACCCGGCTCCTTCTAAGGGTAGGGGCCAGATGCTTTGGGAGAGACCGCTCGGCGATCCACGAGGGCTGCAACCACCTTCCCCCAAGAATCAATCGGTTCGATGGCGAATGTCCGGGGGCTGAAAAACGATGGCTCGCCAAGTCTTTGGACCCCACCATTCGCCTCGCCCAGAGCCCGTCGTCAATACCGCTCCTTCCTCAAGACCAAGAAAGCCGGTACCTTATGGAGCACCAAAGAATGATGTTTGGTCTTCTAGACCGCCACCCTAGGGCCTTCGGAGAAAGGTCTTGAGTAAGCCCCCGCGTGACCCACGGGAAATATTACCCCGAACAATGGGTGAGATACTTGCGGCCAGTTGTATGACCCAATGGGAAGCGGGCACCAAGACCTCCTCCCTGAGGCAGGCCCAGCACTGGTCATTACTTGAAGGGATGTCATAATGGGCACCAGAACGCCCGCTAACGGGAAGGCAGCAGATTTGGATGGTATGCGGTGCGAGCTTCTCAAGTGGGCGGGCCCCCAATGGTGCCGGTTCTCCAAAGCACTCTTCAACGGGGCATTGCAAGAAGGCTTCCCCCCTTTGGACTACCAAGAGAGTTGTGCCCATATACAAAGCGGGGGACCCCCCACGACCCGACCAACTATCGCACCATTATGGTCGGTTACGTCTTTGCCAAGTTGCTTGCCGGATTCTTGGCGGCCATTGACTTTGGGCGAGGATGGAGAAGTGCGGGCTCGCCTGCAGTGAGCTTCCATTTCTACTATTGACCATATCTTCACTCTGCGAACACTCATAGAGGATAGCCGAATCGGCCTTGAGAATCTGCTTGTTGCTTTGTGGATTTCGCAAAGGCTTTTGACCTGATTGCCTGCCGGGATAAGTTGTGGGACCAGATTGAGACGACTAGGGACCCCGCGTCGACTTGCGCGAATGCTATATCTGAACTATCTGAGGCTTGCTCCGGTCGTCTCACACTTTCGGGGGAGCCCGTTGTTAGTAGCATTGGGGTGCGCCAGGGCTGCCCTCTATCCCCGACGCTCTTCGGCTTGTACATTGACCAGCTAGAAGAATGGCTAGCTGAGCACGGGGGGGGCTGCACCACATAATCCGCAACCTCATATATGCCGATGATGTTGGCTCGCCGCTTATAATATACCCGGAGGGACATGCAACGCCACCGGATGCTTTGGACACTTTACGCCAATTCACCGACATGAGAGTTAACTTGGCCAAGACAAGGGTGTCTTTGGTCCCATCATCCCCGGCACCCACGTCTTCCCCTCATTCACTTACCAGGGGCAGGTAGTGGAGGTGGCTCAGTCTTATAAGTATTTGGGCATTGAGTTTTCTACTACCACACACTGGGATGCATCCATCAGGTTACGGGTCACCGCAGTCGAAAAGCCACTGTATGCAATGCAAAACAACAAATCACAAGGCAGAGCTGTATGCATGGGGTCACCAGGCACACTTGTTCAGGGCCTTGGTTGAACCGGTCCTCCTCTATGGGGCAGAAGTGTGGGGGCCAATGATATCCCTCACCACTTGGAACGATCTAGAGCAGTACGTAAAGCTTTCTTGGCCCGGCAATCGGGAGTGAAATCCACGGTCCCATATCGATCTTGCTCCAAGAGACAAGGCTTCCTTCCATTCTGAGGGTCATTGCCGAACGTCACATTATTTACTTCCGAGGAAGGTGGTGGCTATGGATGAAGCCCGCTGCCCAACCTTGCTTTGGCAGTGGCGATGGGCCCTTGGCGACTCAAAGCCTTCTGGAAAGACAAGCAAGCCCGGTGGTTCTCGCTATGGAATGTGCGGGCACACGATGTGGACCATCGTGCATACACCGAAGGAACGCTACCGCCTTGAAGCAAGACTTGGATGCTTGCTTCATGGCCAAGCTTTGGGATCAGAGGCCCTATCACATGTCAAGGTGGCAAATTATCGACGAAGAGGTTAATCCCATGCTCACGAGGGGCCCACACCACTACTGCGCACCCATCTACCCATGAAAAAGCGGGGGTGATTGCTTCCATTCAAGACAGGTGCACACCACCTCCGCATTGAGAGCGAGGGAGATGGATTCGGGGCCGCGTGAGGGCCGAGTCCGCCTTTGTCAGCGAGGGCCATTGAGGATGAAAGTCACGCCCTCCGGGCTTTGTCCGTCGAGCATATCCTGGCTCGGTATGCTCGGTTAGTTGTGCCCCATCGGGCCTTGCATGGGCTCTTGAGCACGACCTCTGTGAGGCTTGTTGGGATCGTACCTCAGGAGGTAATGGATACGCCGGACTTCGCTTATGCCCCCGTCCGACATTAACCTCACCGTACTTGTGATTATGTATATAATCAGGCGGTATGTCAAAGATCCTTATTGCTACTAAGGTTTTTCCCCCGAAAACCCTTCGGGGCGGGGGTTTTTTAATCCTGGTAGTAATACGCCTGCTGCTCTCTCTCTTTGTACTTGGGTCCCATAGGCCAGTTGGTCTCCGTGGACGATAAAATCATATTCTATTCATATTCTATTCTATTATTTCTTTTCCTTTAATCTCCAAATTTTTTTTTGAAGGACATCAAACTTTATTTAAAAGTACAAGTATAATTGCAAAGGCAGGAATAAAATCTCAGCAGACAGATAATCCACCGATTGGAGCAACCCATCTATGCAAGAGATGATATATCCAAAGATTCCTCAAAAATCAAGCATTTTTTCTCAACAGCAATCTGCGAATATAGTTATGCCTTTACCAATCTAACTTGTGCCTGATGAAGAACTTAATCAGCAGTAATTATTAAGCTCTTGAAGATACATCATTGCTGCCTTTTCCAGATAGACCACACCTGCCAACCTGATGCTAAATGAAAAGCCTGCTGCCGCAATCTTCTGGAGGGATATATAGCAAGAAGCACCTCGTAGCTAGTCAAGGCGACATGAAAGAGAGACAACAACCATGGCCAAACTGGTGGGACTTGGTCGCAGAGAAAAAAACAATGCTCGAGAGTCTCAGGTTGCCACTTACACAAAACCCATTTTTTATTTTTAAAGTATCTCTATAAAAATCCTCACATTTTTTAAAGGATTTTTATGATTTGGTATGGCCAAAAAATAAATAAAAAAATTGCGCATTCTTTACATTGCTTTATTGGACATATTTGCTATTGTTAAAATGCACATTTTTGCTTCAACTTACAAGAGCAGCATGCTAACAAGTAAATCAAAAGCTTATGTCGTTATTAGAAACTATTAAGTTCAAATACAAAGATATCATAGCTATTTTGCAATGTAACTTTTAAAAAAGTTCAGAAAAACAGTATTATAGAAGTTAAGAAATATAAGAATTTCATATACAAGGATAAATAAGTTCAAGAATATCATATATTTGGATAAAAAAGATCATAGTCTAAGGATTTTTAAATATTTTTTAGGATTTTTAAGGATTTTAAAGATTTTTAACGTATTTTATATGAAATATGTTTTTAAAGGTTTTTTTAATTTTAAAAATCGTCAGAACATCTTAGAAAACGTTTTTTTAAGCGTATGAATTTTGACGTACTTAACAACATTGTTACACAAAGTTCTAAAATATTGGCAACAAACTTATGAACCAGCACATTAGCCCGCAGACATCTATGAAGGATCTGCCACCCAGAGGAGAAACATGATTGTTGGTGTTGAATCCTCTCTCAGCAGTTCTCTTGACTCTCTTTTTTTTTTATACCGAGTAGGGGAGGGGCTTCTCCCTGCTTGGTTTGACAGTTTGGCGTCTTTTTCCATATTGGGACATGTTCTTCCTCGATCATGTTCCTTTTTTGCCATGCTTCAGAGCAGCTTTTGTCTGTTTTCATGCGAGTTCTTCGAGAATCCCATCGATCCGAGCCATCGGATTGGCATTCTCGAATGGGCGAGCATGCATCTCTTGCATGCATGCATGCATTGCATGCATTTTCGGTGGCTCTGGTTCATGGGATCGCTATTTCTTGCAGCTTCTTCATCGACTTCTCATCGGCGTTTTCTCCTCTCTCAGCAGTTCCCTT
Organism: Isoetes taiwanensis; assembly: GCA_021234155.1. Taxonomy (NCBI): domain Eukaryota; kingdom Viridiplantae; phylum Streptophyta; class Lycopodiopsida; order Isoetales; family Isoetaceae; genus Isoetes; species Isoetes taiwanensis. The sequence goes on from JAJEKV010000061.1 coordinate 5,518,183, forward strand.
GACTCCCACCCACCCTCCCTTAATGTGTATATTATTGTAAATGTTGTTTTTGTTGCGTGGCACGCATGATCAGTCCCTCGCTTTTTCGAGGTTGTTTTTTGTCGCATGGCACGCGTAACCAGCCCTCGCTTTTCGAGGTTGTTGTTTTCTTATCTTTGTGTTCTAGTTTGTTGATGTGTAGGTACAGCGGGATGCACGACTCCGTCTTCTTCAGGCTTCGGGGGTTTCTTTGTGGGAGCGTTTGTTTTTGTAGCCTTACGTTGTGTCCAAGCCCAGGGCTTATCACTAGGGTTTTTCCTCGAAAACCTGAAAGGACGAGGCTTTTTAATCCCGGTGATAAGCTCTCTGCAGGTACACTTAACCACATCTGTAGAATTTTTTTGGGGTCCAGATGATATAACTGGATATTCCCTGTGTTTTTTCATTGTGGGTAGCTTGCAAATATGCAGCCACCTACTCTCAACCATTGTAGAATTCTGCTGAGATGAATGAAAAGCCTAGCTAATGGGATTACCATATGGAACAATTAAAAAACATACAATTGGCATATTTCCTCATTGTATTTGATATGGTTTGGGGGACATGGGACCACTTGAGTAGATCTTGGGGAGGCGACACATAATTATCATATATAAAGGATCAAACCTCAACATCTACACACTTTTGCCCAGTTGGTTGGGGCACTATAATTAAGGTGTTGTATCAAATGGTATCAAGATCGAGTCTTGAGTTCAAATCTTCATGGATGCGTCCCAAACGAAAATTGCCTCATAGGCGAATGATGCAATTCCCATATGCTCAAGTTCTGAGGAGGAATTGATATAGTCCCAAACGAAAATTGCCTCATTTACCGTATGCTCAAGTTTCGAGGAGGGGAGGAATTGATATAGTTTCGGAGCCATGGAGAGCACTTGAGGAGACACTGGAGAGGCGGCACCTAATTATCCTATATAGAAGATCAAATCTCAACGTGTAGACGCTTTTACCCAGTTGGTTTGAGCAGAAGAATTAAGGTGTCATATTAGTATTCTTCCTTCTATACTACAAAAAACAGTTTGATTGGTGTGACAAAAGAGAGAGCAGGCGCAAGTGGAATATTCTATCAGCATTCATAGAAAGTTCATAAAGGAGCATGAGTTTCTATGGAAAGTTCATTTCTTATCTTCCTACATCGGTGGACTATGAAAGCAATGACATAAGTTAATTGTTTCCCGATAGCATCCCCATTTCCCTTGCTATGACGATGGCTTAGGCATCTCAATCTTTGATAACTTTTTGAGGTTTAAAGATCGACATGAAGACAACGTGGATCCCAATTATTTCAACACACATATGATTCATTATTCATATAGATAATTTTCAAAAATAAAATAAAATATATTACTTGGCTTAAAAAATATATAGTTGGCTAAAGAATAGTAAGAAAACATTAGTAAAATTCCAAGTTTGACACTCATACTTAACACGGCTTAATGGCCAAAGATAACATGGTGTGAAACGAGCCTTGGAATGAAGATAATGTCCATATAAGGTTTGACTACAATTACAATTAATTTTTATTTGACTGGATGTTTTCTGTCTGGATGTTTTTTGGCTGAAATGTTCCAATCCAAGCATAAGAACTACCTAGAAATTTCAAAGGAGCCATAGATATTCTACTATAAAAGAAGCAAGCAACCAGTTGTCAGATTTTTGTTTCCCGCCTTTGCCTATGCAGTATCAATTATACACCAACTGTTAAATTTGTACTATGTTATTTGGTATCTGGACTTTGAGGATAATTTTATAGATGATGATAGAAATCAGTCTGTTAAATTCGGAGTCTTGGAGTTGCAGATAAAAATATATCAAGTTGCCTTTAGTTTTGTGGAGTAAACAGGGGGACCTGATTGCAGAATTTGAGAGCATCCCAGAATGTGAGGATTAACTCTCAGGTTGAGTATTTGCAGAGAAATGGGTTTTCAAATAGAGTAGATGTTGGGTCCTTCACATCTTGCCTTCCACTCTTTACTCATTCTGATGTCAAACCTGATATTCAAAGAATGGCAGACAGTGACACAACACCCATTCTGACTACCAAACCTGTTATAGTTCTCGCTCAGAGGTACCACATCATAGTTGTTGTAGCCAAAATAGAAACGAAAGAATTCACAACATAGATAGGGAAAGTTCTTAGAACATTTACCCAAATGTCATTCAGAGGCTTAAATTGCCAATAAGATAGGTGAAGAAAGGAAAAGTTAGATTAGCCAACAGGCAAATAGCTATGTCAAGGGAGAAGCAGTAGATTGTGATATAGTCTTCTCAACCATCAATCCACAAATCTCAGCAGGAGTAATAGCATTGGGAAAGTACGACATAATCATCGGTATGGCATGGTCAAAGCAAAAAAAAAGCATTGATAAACTGCTACGATAGGCTAGTCTTGGCAAGGGTAACGCCAGAGTAACAATCGAAGGTAGATATCTAAAGCAAAAACTTAAGTTGATGTCATTTGAGAAACTGAATAAGGTAATAAATAAAAGAACAAGCTCCACAAAAGATACATGGAGAAGTATGAAGATCTATTTCAAACAAGAAAAAATTTAGGAACTTTTTATATCCAAGGAGGCGAAATAGACTTGGCTAAAGTATACCAAAAGTTGAGGTGAAAGCTTCTAATGTTTAGCTAAACTTTCCAAATTTTGCCATATGTACTTTCTTATGTTTAGCTAAACATTTATTTAAAAAAAAAAAAAAAAAACTTCTATGATTTGGCTACTTTGCATTAATTCCAGAACTAAATATTAACCAACAATAGTAGACATAAAGGTTATTGGATAACAGCCAGAATTTGACATGAAAGCTTCCAAGTTTTGACTAAACTTTCCAATTTTTGGCACCTATACTTTCTTGCAATTAGCTAAAGTCGAACGAAAAGGTGGGGCGTGAAATAGACTTGGTTAATATTTTATTGTTTTTGGCCCCAAAAGGGCCATAGTTTAGCCAAATTTTTTTTTCCAACAAGGCCAAATTTTTGCCATTTAGCTAAGTTTAGCCACTAATTTTTTTCTGATTTCAAAAAGAAAAAGGGTTTTGTGACGAGCCTGTCGAGTTGACCCTCTTGGCAACTCGGAATCTTGTCTATAGTTAAGGCTAGATCTAGGTTGGTATGGAAACTTTAATCAACTATAATGTTGGTGAAGAATTTAATCTTCCGATAGATAATTGAAAATGACTCTTTATGTATATAACTAATATCCAACCCTCTTGGCAACTCGGGATCTTGTCTATAGTTAAGGCTAGATCTAGGTTGGTATGGAAACTTTAATCAACCATAATGTTGGTGAAGAATTTAATCTTCCGATAGATAATTGAAAATGACTCTTTATGTATATAACTAATATCCAACCACTGTAATATAGTTTCAAGAGAAATACATCCATAATAGATTTATTCAACACCAAAGCTAAGTTTAATATAGTTTCAAGAGAAATACATCCATAATAGAAAACTCCAAACTCAGTCACGATCCTGAGCAATACCGCTATTACTGGCCCGAGCACCACCTTGCTCAATCACGGCATGAATTCAAAGGGGTTAGTCGTGACTAAGTGGGGATCCCATAGCTGCCTCTGCATAGATGGAAACACTCTAGAATATTGGATAACAAGACCATAAACAACTCAAAGACACAAGAACCTATTGTGCAATTCTAAACGATGACAACAAAGTAGACATCATGAACATCCAGAACAAAGAACATAACCAAATTACCAAACCATCATAAACAAACTCCGGGACAATGGGTAGCTCAACCAGCCTGCATACAGGCCCCATTAGCAGGATAACGCTCAGCCAGCTTACATTCCAAGCCCTGTAGCGAGGTGGTGGAGTGAACCTCATATGCGCATACCCTGTCAGCCCATGTCTGGCACTGGAGGACCTCTTACCATGGGAGTCCACAAGAGTTGACGTGCATCTACAACAGGAAGCTACGCCTGTGAGGAAGTCACGTCCGGTGTCACAGAGTACAAGAACAACATAGAACACAGATGACATAGAATGCTGGAACAACCCAGACCATCGAACCTGGAGGTCCGACCCCGAAGGATCCAAGTACATACAAATTATCAAGAACAATAGTAGGACAATGCAAGACCATGACACGTGTTTCCATTAGACAATTACTAAACATGTACCTAGACCTTGCTCTTGCCAAGGTGACCCATACAACCTTACCATGTCAAAGTAGCAAGTTCGGTGATGAAACATAATAGCAAACAAACATATTGATGTAGCATGCTTGAATGATTACTACAAGGCCGGTGCATAAATAACTCCACAACATTACTTAATTCAGGCCCCTTAGCTAAGGTTTTTAGAATTTTAATAGGAAAAGCCACTTCCTTAGTTAAGTAATTAATTGTGCATCCAAACTGGAGTCTCCAAACTTACACTTATCCCAACTTAAAATCCGTAAGGACCCCTGGCCACGACTGCCTGAAATTTCTGTCAAGCAATCCCCAGGCTAGCACCATCTCCAAGAGCCAAAATTATCACTGTCCCAAACTCCTTAGAATTATAAGCATTCTTTTACCTTTAGTTAGCAATTAATTCACAAAATATTCTCTTTTATAATTAACTAAGCTAAATAACAATTTGTGTCCATGCCCATCATATAGAACAGCTTTGAAGCAGAATTCTCCACGGCGACTAATCTCATGCAAAGTAACTAGGCCCTATCCTCAATGATTTATATTCTTATTAATTCGTATTTTAGCAACAAAAGTTATGAACAATGTTAACAAAAAGAAACACAAGAAACACAGGAAGGAAACAAATATATAACAGGAGAACAAAAAAAAACAAACGTAAACCTCTTTTGCACAGCTTTGTGCTCTGATTCCTGCATTGATTCTCTAGATATAGGAATGCCTCAGCCAATATGGCCTACATCAAGTCCAAATCGGCAATCTCTGAGCTGTTTCTGCATGTTTTCATTGAATGTCGTATATCTACTCCGAGATGTGGTAAACCCGGACACATGTCCGGGTTAACCACTGTTATGTCCGAGCTTACCACACTTTTGTCCGAGGTTGGCCGGGATAACCACGCGGTGAACTGAACGTGGGACTGTGTTTTGGCATGCCAATCTTTGAATAGAGCTTGCAATCAGCTTCTTGAACGGTTTATTCCGGTGCAAACATCATTGGAATCGCCTTGCCAACCCTAAAAACCTTATTCTATCAAGAGAGCAAATGATTTGAGCATGGATCAAGCAAGATTAGTGAAAAAACATGCAGAAATTGTTGCCTTTTGAGCTTGAAACTGAGCAGTAGTGGTTAACCCGGACACGTGTCCGGGTTAACCACATCCCGGAATAGATTTACAGCCATCCATATTTTCACATGATTCTTGACCCATCCTGATAGCTCCAAATCGTTTCATTGATTCAAGCCAAAACACTCTTTACCATCAATTTTGACCCGTTTCTTACTGAATCTAGGCCTTTTCTCATTCAATCTCAGCACTTGGAAAACACCTCAATCGATGCAGAAAATCCACACAAATCCCTGATTCACCAAACCGGCACTTCAATCTGTAAATCCACCACTTTCTTTGCAGTTCCAGAATGATTCATCTATGCCTACTTGCAACTCTGTATGCTTTTGTCCATTTACTTTGATTTCAATCCAGCATATTCTATCTTAGGCGATTGCCTCTTCACAACTATTTCTATCCCTTCCTCATAATAAACCATATATGCCTAGCTTCTGCTGTAAGCTTTTACATCCAAATTGCATTCAAATTGCCTTCACATGTTAATTCCTTTTTACACAAGTTTTGCTTCAAATAAACCCAATACAACTTCAGATGAAGAAGACATAGCAATATATCTCTGAACTCCATATACAATTAGTATGTAAGCTCTTTAGAAAGCATGCAGAAATCTACTCATAGCTGCAACATAGATAAGCCTGAAAATCAACATGAAACCCCACATGAAAGAAGATCCGATGCAGATGAAAGCTCCAAGCTCTTACCTCCGATGGAATTCCTCCTCTGCCTTCACGTCTCCAAAAAGCTTCCAAAATTTCTTTCTCAATTTGCCTCTCTAAATCATAAAGCTTTTGCTTATTTTTAGGTCTATCCTGCATGCATGTTCTACCTTGCATGTATGTCAAACATGTATATACATACATGAGTACGTATACTGGCCCATCAAGTGGCTAGGATCGTTACAGGTTTCGATACAACCCCACCGTGAAAAGAAGAAAGTGACATAAAGCTTGTTGCAAATGCCAATCAACAGTCAAGCCACCATATAGGCTGCAAATCATGAATTTTTGAGATTAAAGCACAGATAAAAGAATTGGAAGCAGGGTAGCCCTTAAGGACGAAAGTTCGCCAAAAGGCTATTTTGTAAGGGTATCAAGAAATTTTGACGCTATGGTTTAGTAGGGCCCGTTATAGATGAAAAAAATAAAATTACCCAACTTTTCTACAAACAAATCCCACTCCACTTGAAAATTCGCCACATCTATTAAGCGTCATAGCTAGGGATTTGCCTTATCCTCTACCCTTCTTCTCAAAGATTTCTTAAGGAATCGCCTAATATTCTAGGCTTTCTTCATAACCTAATTTATTTTCTATATCCATCCAGATACATATGATAATTTTAAGAGTTATTTTTGTAGCTATTGTGTTTCAAATACTTCTAAGGATGCACTGGAGAGCATTTTTTACAGACCTCCCTTTTAATAGATTTGTTTTATTTACAAGGATAAGCCACGTTCTCATTTTCAAGGGTTAAGTTGCGGCATTGCATCATGCAACTATAATTATAATGTGTTTGTGTCCTTGCTTAAATATAGATGCCAATGAATAAAATTTCACCACAGAAATTGCATTTGGAACTTGGCAAAATAATACTGGCAATGATTCGCCTAGATTTTTATTAAAAACATTCATGTCTAGAAAACATTCGCCATCATAACTAATCTTGCAACTCTATTATTCGCCCGACCTTCTAAATTATGTTTAGACAAATTTGGCCTTAAGGGCAACCCTGATTGGAAGCAGGGTAGCATCATTTGGAGCACAGATATTGTTTGTCAACAAAAAGAGATGATTTGCTAAGAATGTGCAGCAATTATTGCAATTGAATAAAGATACCACAAAGAACAAGTACCCTCACAGATGATCCATTTGACTCAAGGTGGCAAATTCTTTTCAAAATTAATCTTGATCAGGATATCACCAACTTGATATTAAAGATGACGACATGCTCGCCTTTAGAATGTAATACGGTTGATTCAAATTCACAGTTATGCCTTTGACGTGTGCAACATTCCTGTGTCTAATGAACAACACCTTTGTCGATTACTTGTATAAGTCTATCATTATACTCTTCAACAATATGCTCACATGTTCCAAATTTTCAGCGTACCATGTGTTAGACTTAAACTTGAGACAAGCTTTTGAAACTGCAATAGAAAAATGACAAATACCAAAGAATGTTGAGGAAGTTCAAGACTTCCTGAACCTAGTAGGCTGTTACCACAAGTTTATCTCATGCATAGCAGCTCCTATAACAGAATGAAAAGGAAGAATGGCAAGAACTGAAAGGTGCTTAGATAGAGAAGTGCAACCATGCATTTCAGGAATTGATTAAAATCATTGCTGGTTCATCCCATATTTAATAACATGCAATCTTTTAGGATGGTTTCTTAAAATCATCATTAATTTATGGGATGCTTTTTATATATGCATTTTCAATATTATAATTTTGGATGCTTTTATATGCTACTTGTCATTATACATACATGTCCTTTAACATATTTTTTATATTATCAAGTTTCTCTATTCTATTCTATTCTATTCTTGTTAGATTAGAAACCATATTGACTTTTGGCAAGATGCTATGGTTTTTGGATGTGGTCATTCACTATACTTCTTATAGTTTATAATTTACCATAATCTAAATTCCAATTATTATATTCGATGTAATATTAATTTCTTTACATGCTTGAGAAGAAGTTAACGCAATGGGCGGAGTAAACTGGAGTGCGTGCAGTTGGCCAGGCAGGTTTCCGCCCTGCCCACTCCACGAGTGATCATATTTTTACTCTCAGAATCCTTATGGAAGCTAGCCGCAATGCACGATGTGACCTGTATTGCTGTTTCGTGGATTTTAGGACGACATATGATACGGTCCCTCGGGACCTGTTGTGGCAATGCTTGCAGGAGCTACATGTCCCACAGGATTTGCAGAATGCCATCTACCGGCTGTATGACGGAATATATGCCACTTTGCCTGCATCAGACCACCGGGTGAACAGCACCATAAGTGTTAAACAGGGATGCCCGTTATCTCCAACGCTTTTTGGACTCTATATTGACAAGTTGGAGACCTGGATGCAAGAACATGGAGGCGGTGGCCCGCAGTTGCCAGAGGCATATACAGTAAAACAGTTGCTCTATGCAGACGATCTGGGCTTATTATCCCGTACAGCCAGGAGTATGCAGGAACATTTGGATGCTCTCAGTCAATTCTGTGACATAGCAGGAATGACAGTCAACCCGCATAAAACCACGCTGTTGCCAATCCTGTCTGCGCAGCATGATATCCCAGACTTCTATTACAGAGGACAAAGGATGGAAGTTGTAAGGACCTCTAAGTATCTGGGAATCGATTTCTCTGCTAACATGCTATGGGATGACTGTGTAGAAAGAAGGGTCAGCGCGGGATGGAAAGCCCTGTATGCAATGCAGAATAGCTGTCACAGAATAGATCTCTGCGATTGGGCATGCAAAGCACACTTGTTCCGAGCACTCGTGGAACCAGTACTGCTATATGGGGTAGAGGTCTGGGGGCCAGCGATTAGCAAGGGTACTTGGGATAAGTTGGAGAGGGTGCAGAAGGCTTTCCTGACATACAGCCTAGGCGTCAAGGACACGGTGCCTTATCCAACTTTGTTGTATGAGACTGGCTTTTGGCCCCTGCAGCATTCTGCTATGCGCAGGCACCTTGCGTATTTCCATAAGGTTGACGAAATGTATTGGCACAAGGGCCGCAACGTCTGAAGAGAGTATGGCAAGAGCATTGTAGGGGATGGTTCGCAAGATGGTCCATAGACTATCAACACATTGTGAATATGTCGGATATCGCAGAACATGAGCTGCATTTGAATGTGCGCTTTGCTGCCTCTCTGTGGGATGCGCCCACTCTTGCAAAGCCCAAAACAAAGCACTACCACACACAGGTCAATCCGTCGCTTGAACACGGCCCCCACCAGTATCTGAAGGCACACATTTCCACCAAGAAACGAAGAGCTATAGCTACAATAAGGACAGGGTCCCACCATCTCAGACAGGCCGCTGGGGTACGGATGGAGGGCAGGGAATCCCCCGGCATGAGAGATTATGCCAGTGCTGTCACATGCAGATAATAGAAGATGAACACCATGCTCTACAGGAATGCCCAGCATATGCACACATCCGAGCAGCTCATGCCGATCTCAGATGCTCTGAGATAACAATTCACCAACTGCTGGCTTCGCCAATGGTGGCACGTCTTGCGTCCTACATTCTGCAAGTCTCCACCGTTAGAGAGTCCCTCACAACACAGGGATTTTGAGCGCCCAAATAGGGCCTCTCAACGCCTACTACAAGGGTTTTTCCTCCCACACGGGGGGGGGGTTTTTTATCCCAGTGGTAGAGACACATTGTACAGGGTTTCTGTGGTTTTATTTTGTGTTTGGAAACTTTTCGCTCTATTGTAAAACCGTCTCATAGGCCAGTTGGCCTCCGTGGACATTAAAATATACTTCCTTCCTTCCTTCCTTCCTTCTATCTTTTGTTTTGAATGATAGCTCCTATTTTTCTAACACAAGGATTCAACATGAAGTATCTCTAGTACCTTATCCCTACACTATATCTTATCTTAAGCAATCTAGTTTTGGTAAGAAAGTAGTCATGCCATCAATATGAACACCGATGGCTATGAAATAATCGAGGTTTTGCGATTTTCAAATCATATAAGTTTGAGACATTTCCAAATGGTAAAATTGCAAGATAAAGAATGTACGCAATCTATAAGTTTTGAAATATATACCCTATAATCAAGCTAAACATAGAAGTGCTGATCTTCATCCTTAAAGTTAAAAGAATATTCTTTGTTAGATGCAGCCTTGACCTGAAAATGAAATCAGTGGAACTACTTTGAATCATCATGCCCTAGAATATAGTACGAATGCATATGCAAGTTGAAAATTATCATTCATTAGAGAGAAACTAAATGATCATTGTGTCGCCTTGTATACAACATTATTAAGAAAGCCAAATTCCTATATTTTATCAGTATATTTTTCATGATTCATGGAATGTTCAACACCCTGTTGAACTTAGCATGCATTTCATAACTGCTATTGGGTTGCATTTCAAAACTCTTGTTAGGTATATCTGTCAGCATTAGTTATCATGTACATACAAAGATTGCGCTTGTCTTTGTATCATGCCTTCCACAACAATAGTTTAAAAACATGTTTGTTGGAGGTGCACGCTTCATAGATTCATAGAATCTATATAATTATGTCTCGAAGTCAGTTTGTCTTGTTGCCATCAACATGTCCAACAAAGCTAGTTATATTATCTAAAATGGCCATGGTTGGGTTAATCATATTAAAAATAATGCTTAGGGTTTATACGACAGAATTTTGATCGGTCATATCTCTCACATCTGGTGTCAGATTTTCGTGTGCTTGGGCTTCTTGGAAAGCTGGTTCAGAGATCTTTCCAAGGTGTATGGTACCTGCAGGCTTGGCTTTGTTTCGGTGTTCAAATCGACACTTTTCTGGCTGTGTGCTAGGGTTTCTGTGGCAACCGATAGACACTTTGACGGGTTGTATCTCACACATTTGGTATCAGATTTTTGTGTATATGTGTTCGCTGGAAAGCTGGTTCAGAGATCTTTCAAAGGACATCTGCATGTTTGGCTTTGTTTATGTGCTCAAATTGACACCTTTTTCGGGCTCTGCGCCAGGGTTTCTGTAGCAGCTGATAGACACTTCGACAGACTGTATCTCACACATCTGGTATTAGAATTTTATGTATCTGGGCTCGTTGGAAAGCCGGTTCAGAGATCTTTCCAACGATGCTTCATACTTGGCTTTGTTTTAGTGCTCAAATTGGCACTTCTTTGGATTGTATGCTTGCCATGGCCATACATGCAACCCCCAAGTTAGAAGGAGATACACATCAGCCCCAAGCCCAGGCCCAGGCCCAGACCCAGTTTTCTGCCCAGGTGCCCTCGCCATCTACTAGTCACACACATGACAACCTCGTTTGGGAGGACCAAACTGAACCAAAGCCCAATCAGCAAGGCCGGCCCGACAGGATGAGGGCGGTTGCTCAGGTCCCACAGTGAACCTAGCACCGGTAGAGCCTTGGAACCAGCTCCAGGCTGGCCTTCCAGATAACAATGCACAAATCGCATCTCTAGCAGCGGAGATGCAGTCGTCAGTACCCCATGTGCTGAGAAGGCAGCTAGCGATGGAGAAGCAGCAGACCGCAGAGCTAGAGGGCCGCACACAGCAGACGCAGGCCAGCCTCTTTGAGAGGCAACATGAAAGGCAGGAGCGCACCGAAATGCGGGCCCGCCTGGACGCCCTGCCCACCACCATGGAAGCTATAACCCAATCAGAGGTGGAGAAGCAGGGTCTTGATGATCTGCGAGCCCGCATGGACTCCCTCTCCACCATCATAGAAGCCCAGACACAGGACAGGCAGCGTGCTGAGCAAGAGATAATGGCAACCATCTCCCGCCTCTGGTCCGAAGTTGAGGAGCCCGCCACCATGATACAAAGCGTCCAGGCCACCTTTGAAGCAAGCCAAACAGAGCTGAGAACCCTTTAGAGTAGGGTCATGACACGAGACCAGGAGGTGTCGTCGCCCAGCAAGGCAAGGGCCTCCATGCAGAGGCCCATGGACAATTGCGGCAATGCACGCAAGAATTGGCAAGGCAACACCAAGTCCAACAGGAGCTGAGCTCCCAATTTTAGAAAGCAAAAGCCACAACACAGGATAAGCCAGTTCCACATGCCCCGCAACCTGCAAGACGTCAACCGGAGACGCCCAATGTTGTACCACCAAGCCGCACCATGCCACCACCATCCCAGTGCAGGCCATAACCCATGCTCCACACACCAGAACCAACACCTGTCGCGGCAGCTTCAGAGCTCCAAGAGCAGAGACGCAGGAGCCACAATGTGGTGGTGCGTGGCCTGACAGAAGAGACAGGAGAGCACCTCATTGCCCGGCTCCAAACACAGACCTTGGACCGGATGACGTTCCAGACGCCTGTAGTACTTAAGTTGTTCCAGGCATGAAGCAGGGTCCAGATGATTGAATTAGATAAGTTGGCCTACGCTCAAGGGTCAAGATGATTAAACTAGCTAGATATGTTGGCCTATGGTCATAGACTCCCTACATTTTTTGATATGCATGGTACTCATACTTTTGTTTTGTCCATAGATTATTGTGTGCAAGGCCTCAGATAATTGGAAAAGGGTTGTATGTTGCCATTGTCATTACATATTTGCCATACTGCATCTGTTTGAAATTGAAGAAATGGGGTCTCATTTACATGAATGTAGAGAGTAATTTGCATATGAAGAAGTGCATGGTACATGATGTTATTCTCGAGTTGTTGAGTCAACATTAACATCTTCAGTGTTATGGTGCTTCCATAATACTTGTTGTCATCCATGTGGCAATCCATAGTGCAAAAATACCTTTCACTTTCTCTATGGGGGAAGTGAGATGCTCAGAGAAGATATTTTTATTGCAATAAATTTCAATGCATGTTATTGAACGTCCTGCTTGTCTTGGAGAGGAATAGATGATCAAACAAGATATTTTCATTGCAATAAATTTCAAGGCATGTTGTTGGATATCTTGCTCAATTTTAGACGTCTTGGAGAGGAATAGGTGGAAATGATCAGGACTTGTTCTCTGAAGCCCTTCTAAGGGTGCTTTCCCATGAGATTCGTGACCTGAAGATCTGGATCCAGGTCAAAAACCTGAGCGTCCAGAAATGCTTGGTGATTACTTTTGATTCAGGTCCAAAACCTGAGTCTTTGAGGTCGAGGCGCCCACGGGAACCTGCATGCCTTGATCTCGGCCTCAAGAAAACCTTGAGATCAGAGGCCCATGGGAAAGCACCCTAAACCCACTGAAATTATAATAGGAGAGTAGAAACGCAAATAATAGTAATGGTTGGCAAAAAGGAAGAAAAGAACAATCGGTAGAATAATCTGGGTCGTTGAATTTTGAAGACTACATTTGGGCCGTGAGAAGTGTTCTCACCCTAATTTTTATTTTCCCTCTTATTCTTCCTCAAGGCGGCTGCCAGATTCTACTCATCCTTGCAGATATCTGCTTCATTCCTAGCGGCCAGAGAGGTAAATCCTTTTGGTTTTTTCTCTTGTGTTCTTCGTATTGTGATTGTTGCGCTCTGATTCCCCGGATAAAATGGCTATGGCGACCTTGCAACCCTAATCTCATTGATTGGCCTCTTTCAGGTATCCTCTGATCAGTTTATAGCCGAGGCATCTTAAGGTTGTTTTCATGGTAAGGGACGTTGATGTGGGCAGTTAATGTGTCAAAAGTTCCTTGGCAGTGACCTATTGTTTCCTGTTAATTACATGCTTAGAGCCATGGGAGATTAGAGTTAGCAACGCTTGTTCTTGTTAAAAGGTTCTATTGGGTTAAACAAAGTCAATAATACTGTTCAATTTTATTGATTTATAGGCTCTACCAGGGCAGCAAACTCCTGATAATGTGCCCAGCTTTAAGCTTGTCATTGTCGGTGATGGTGGTACAGGTAGTTTATCTTTTGGTTGCCCTGCTCTCTTCTTGTGTGCAGTGTAAATTTAATTTTTTTGTTGCTTTTAGGGAAAACAACATTCGTGAAACGACATCTTACTGGCGAGTTTGAGAAGAAATACGAGCGTATGTTTTTTACATCTCTGCCATCGTTGATAAAAGATTTTGTCGCAATATTAAATCAGCAATTTAATTTGTCTTTACAGCCACAATTGGTGTTGAAGTTCACCCCCTGGACTTTTTCACGAACTGCGGAAAAATTCGCTTTTACTGCTGGGATACTGCTGGTCAAGAAAAGTTTGGTGGTTTGCGTGATGGTTACTAGTATGTTTATTTCTTATGACTTTGTCAATTTTTTTTTAAATAAAAGTGCAGTAAACTGGAAAATGTTGATATGCAGCATCCATGGTCAATGTGCAATCATAATGTTTGATGTCACTGCACGGCTAACATACAAAAATGTTCCCACTTGGCATCGTGATCTTTGCAGGTTTGCTCTTGAACTTGCTGCTTTTTTGGATATTGCGACTACTTATCCACTTTGTCACGTTACAGAGTTTGTGAAAACATACCCATTGTTCTTTGTGGAAACAAGGTTGACGTAAAAAATCGTCAAGTCAAAGCCAAGCAGGTGGTGTTCCATAGGAAGAAGAACCTTCAGTACTATGAAATATCAGCCAAGAGCAACTACAACTTTGAAAAACCCTATTTGTATCTTGCAAGAAAACTTGCTGGGTAATGCTGGTTGGCAAATTTGAGATTTGTACTACTAATGTATACCTATGTCTAATGTTGTATGTTTGCACAGTGATCCAAACCTTCATTTCGTTGAGTCTCCTGCACTTGCACCTCCAGAAGTTCAGATCGACATTGATGCACAGCGACGGTATTATAGCGCCCCTTCAATTTTGATTTTGGACTGACTCAATTTTTTTGTAGTATTTCAATGAGGGGAAAGTATTTTAATTGGTCATATCTGTCACCTTGCAGATATGAGCAGGAACTTGCAGATGCAGCTGCACAGCCTTTGCCAGATGATGACGATGATGCTTTTGATGGGTAGAATGGATGTGCTAGCACACATGAAATAGTGATAAATTGGGCTTTGCCAGATATTGCATTTTACACTGGAGGACTTGAATTTACTGTCATCCTACTTCTGGCCATTGAAGTTTTAGTGGAAGTCATTGAAGCAAAATTTCAGCAGGGCTGTAACTCCATAACGGTCTATTAATGGTTGAAATTGCATAAAATCCATAAAGAGTCGAACGTATCTGAGCGTTATCAAGTCTACCATGTGAAACATCGTACTAAATATGGAAGGTTCAATCAATTTGTAAGAGAGCAGCATGAGTTGCCTGTTTTAGGAATTGTTAGTTCTTGCGTGAGCATTGAAATTGAATGGGATATCCTTGTAGATTCTAATATACTTATTATAATACGTTCATAATATGTTCATATTTCATTATGTTCTTATTCCAGACTAGTTGAAATTATGTCAACTGTTGGCACGTAAAAAAAGCACGATCAGAGCTGTTAACAGACTTCTCTTTATAGGCTCGATCAAATCTTTCTTTCTAGGGTTGATAAAGTGTGTCTGATGTGTCAGTCAAGTCCAGTAATATAGAAAATTTTATTATTGTAGGTGAAAGGGACAATGCAAGGAGTTTGGGTTTGGGTTTGCAAGTCCAGTAATATAGAAAATTTATTATTATAGTCGCTCTATCCTATAATCGCTCTATCCTAGCCATCCAATAAAGGCATATTCCCAAGGATACGCCGAACCCAATAACCACAACCGTCCAGCCCAAGTCAAGATGGGGTCAAAACCCCATTTCCACATCACCCTATGGTGCATCACAAAGTATTCCATTGAAGTCAAATGCGTACATACACAGCACCGTTGATGCTATGAAGCAATATTCTGTACAAGTCTCACACTTGCAAAGAAATTTACAGTAGGGCCTCCTGAATGCATGGCCGAACTGCATTCTCTTCACAAACCACGGAACAACCCGAAACATCTTCACAAACCACGGAACAACCTGAAACAGAAATAGAAGAAGAGGAAGCTGAGTCTACTGCATACAGAGGACTGCAGACCAACCTGCTGCACATGCTACAGGAGCTCCATTGCTGCTGAAGAATGGCTTCTATGCATCAACTGTCATTCTGCCCACAAGAAGAAAGAAACAAAGAATACAATGTAGCACGGGGAGTTGAACCCCCTGCCCAAAAGGCAGTTCCGGAAAACTTGTGCAATTAACCAGACAACATCTACTGAAGCTAAATACAAGCACAAGAAGGAAGAGGGCTTAAAAAAAAGGGATTAATCAGGGCAAGGAAATTGGATTCATACAAAACGAAATCATATTTCTTGCCCATGGCGGAAATCGAAGATGCTTTTGGCTATGGCAGAAGGAAGAATCCAAAATCTCCCCTTCACAACAAGAAAAACCGCAGATGGCATAGCCTGGCTCCAGAATCTCCATCTGTGCCCCATCGAATTTTGCATCTGTGCCCTCTGTGCCCTGAACCCTGCCAGATTAACTGTATATTTACTGCTGCCAGATTAACAGCTCTAAGAATCGATTTGAAGACGTCGGTTGCCCCTGAACCCCGCCAGAATAACTCCGCCATGGCCAAGCAGCCGCCCACGGAAGAACTCCGCCATGCCCTGCCCTAACGCACAAAGCTGACACGAGCCCCACTTTCCTAAGACAGAAAGAAAAATAAATGGCACACTAACCCAATCGGAACCTAATTAATGAGTCAGCAATATAACAAAATCACATACGAATACATCCAAAAACCATCCAAAATCTTATGTAACACCACCCCCAAACAACATTTTGGAAACCTAATAGTCGAATCAAATGGAAAATTTATTATTATAGTCGAACCAAATGGAAGAGAAAATACAGAGTTAATCATATAAAAACAGAAGGAGTTAATCGGATGAAAAAGGAAGAGATGCTATATTTCTTGTAAAATACAAGGAGTTTCAAATGGAAGGGAAAATACAAGGAGTTGATTGTATCAAAAATGAAGAGTTGGCTATACTTCTATCTGGACAGTAATAAGTTTGCTGCCCTCACAGTAATAAGTTTGCTGCCCTCGTTTTGGACAGTAATAAGTTTGCTGCCCTCGTTTTGGATCCATAGGCTTTGGGGGCATGGTAAAAGTTAGGGAAAATTCTTAACCCTATATTTTAATATAATTATCAAATTACCCCTATATTTACAAAAACTATCAAAATGCCCTTCTGTTTGTAGCAACGGCTAATATCTTCACGCAGAAGAACATCGCCTCAAAACCCATTCTGTTCTTTCGGCAAAGCATGACCTTGAATCCATTATCTAAAGAGGATTAAAGAGAGTTTTGAAAAGGAAGGAGTTCGTCGGAGGAAACCCTCAGGATTCTTACAGTTGCCGCAGTGAGAAAAAGTGAGAATAAGAGATAAAATGGGTGGATCCACAAAGGAGACTTCATCTGCTGCATGACTTTTTGACCAGAATTAAACATGATTAACTTGTAACGAGGATTCAAACCAGTGCTCGAATTTGACGGCCCACCCTTAATTTTCTAAGGACGGGCCAAATAATTTTACACCTTTCGCGTGACAGGAAGTTCCTAAATTCAAGCCTTTCAAATGCAATAAAAAAATTTAAAATGACAGAAACCAATTTTTTCCCTCAAAAACATAGATAGATACATAAAACAAAGCATGCTTCCATTATAAGTTCATCAAATACATAATGAAGTTCTTACATAGATACTATTGAAATAAAAAATAATAGTTTAAAGTTTAAAATAAATCACAAAGCCAATCTATGCTTTCAAATGGTTCATTCCACAATGATACACACATTGTGGCGTCAAGAGTTTCTAAGTTCATGCTCGATCTTATAGCACTCTTAATAGCATTTTGACAAGAGAAACCTCTCTCGCAAGAGGCCGTGGTTCCAGGAATGACCATACAACATTGCCATAATTTCATCAATGCTGGAAAACTGTCCCACCAACTGTCACATGTTCCATTTTCATCTCTACAAATAGTCCAAGCCATAACCATCCCTTTGTTCTTGGCAGCCCTGAAAAGTGTCTCAACGAAGTCCTCCCTCTCACTCAAACATCTAGCCATGTCTACTTTTAAAGAAAACTTGGCAAGCAATTTTTCCAACCATTCCTTAGTCTCATCATCCCTTACAAGATCATCCAGAGCATATGCAGACGGATTGAAGAACTTCATAGCATTAAATATCTCACTCACATCCACAAATCTCCTAGCAAGTGCATCCAATACAGCAGTAATGAAAGATTTTCCAATACGAATACAATGTGTAAGTGAACCACTGCAAATCGAAATAGGAATGACTAAGAAAAAGCAAACTAATGAAAGCAATAAACAGAAGCATTGAAGCAAAAGCTTACCTGGTTTCGGCACCATGGTTTGCTTACGGATTGCCTGATTGCAAATTGTCTGATTACAGAATGCCTGACCTGATTGCAGATCGCCTGATTATAGATTGCCTGATTGCAGATTTATCAGCTTAGGATGCAGCTTGCACGATGAATTGATTGGCCAATTTGATAGAAATAACTGAGTAAGAAAGATTGACTAAGTTAAGACTTGAGAATCAATTTTAAAACAGATGGAAAATATGGCTTGGAGACTTACAAATAGCCTGTATAGAGATATTATAAATTTCTAAAGATATATAGCAAAAAAATGACGGGCATCACCTAAAAATTCTTTAACATATGGCGCTAGGGTTAGGTCGCGGCTAGGGCGGCGGCAGGCGGCCGCCCATCTCGTGCAGAAGATTTTTCCTTCCCTGCTGCTGGAAGAGTGGTCGATGCTTGGCCACTGGCTCTTCATTGCTGTTGTCTCTTTGCAGAGTAAAGAGTAGAGGGCTATGCAAGTTTTTAGTCTTGTGGTAATAGAGGTTGTTTGGAGCTCGCCTTAGCTACTGAAGAAGCTCTTCAGCCCAAGATTACGTTTAGAGAAGCTCACTCACCTTTTCTTCTGCGATTAGACCGGAATGGGAAGCCATGGAAATCTCAATCAGTGTGGTATGCCTTTCTCCCTTTCTTGATGTGTGTTCTTAGTCGTCGGATCATTCAGTCGAGGTTATCTTTGCATCCGTTGTAGCTTTGTAGAAGGTCAGCACTCACTTTGGTCAAGAAGGAAAGTCTGCACTTACTGCAGACTTACGGACTCAAGGTACCATGATTTGGTTCTCATTTTGGGAAAGGTATGTCAAAGATCATCGGTTGGTTGAGTTTTTTCTATTCAAACATGAAGGACATTTTCTTTCTTTCAAGTTCATGTGTTATTACATTGGGAATTAGTTGGGGCAAATGTGAGCTTAGATTGTGGCGGTCGTTATTTGTGTTCACCTTTGCACCAAGTGTTAGCTTTTGGATATGTCGAGATTCTATTTGCTACAAAAGTGTGGTACAAAGAAGAGGAGGTCATTTGGATTTATTTAGCCATCTAAGGACACTTTTTTGCAATGGCTTACCCGATCGTGAGTAGAGTTGGGATGTAGTAAGTTTTCTTGTTATTGAGTAGTCCCCTTTGTGTGAAATCATTCGAGTCACTTAAGGGTGCACAAAGAAGACACCTTAAGCATGGTAAACTTTAGCCCGAAAGCAATGCTTATTGTTGTGGAGAGCTTTGGTGACTTGTGCCACCCGGTTTTGTTCATGATTAGCCATGATTGTTGCTGATTTTTAGCACCTCGCAGCTTGGAGGGAGGTCTCTTCCTTTATGTTGGCCCGCCCATCTCACCGGAAGGAGATGATGTGGAATTTAGTGAAAGCATAGTGATCGGTGATCGTGAAAGTAGGAGATCTAGTTGTCACTTGGTACGGGAGGATTGAGTGACATATAAGAGTTCAAGGGAGACAGAAACTCAGCAGGAAAATGGGAGCAAGTACAAGAGATGTGGACCACCCATTTGGGGAGGGCCTTAGAGACGACATATGCATTTGGAGAAGAAGGCGAGGTCTTTGCGCTTAGTACTTCTTGGAAAAGCGTAGCTGGCCTCCCTGTAGTACCTTGATGCATGTGGGATTGTAGGTCCAAGTTAACGCGCGGAAGGAAGCCTCTTTGTACTTGTTTCCATCTACTTGAATCTTCGGGGTGGAGCTTTAGGTGGTGTCTTGTCTTCAGTCTGTCACAAGATTTCCTGCTTCAAATGGTTGCCTTGGAGTTATGCTATTTTCTGCTCACGCATCTGGGTTATAGTGCAGAACTACTCTATCTGATCCATTAAGGGATCATTACATGGTTAAATGCTTTCTATCTGGTGACCAAGTGCTTATATACTTCCTATCTGGCCTATTGTGGAGCCCACAAGAAGGTCGTGTACCATTTTTTATATCAATCAAAAAATTTCTTACCCTCAAAAAAAAAAAAAAAAAAAAAATGACGGGCATTTCTCTATTCCTAGCCTTTCAAACGACGAGTATGTCTTGTAGTTGCCCTTCTCCATGACGGGCGATTGCCCAACTGCGACCTTTCATTTGCCATACAAAATTTTTTTTCACCTGTTTTGACGGGCAAAAATCCCAAAAACAGGCATGAAAGCCGTCAAATTCGAGCCCTGATTCAAACAATCATCTTCTACGTTTTGTTAAATTCGAATTGGCAAAACCTACAGTTACAGGGTATGAAATGGGCCAGAAGAAGGCCCAATAAAAAACCCTGCTCAGAGGAGGTGGCTTTTCTGAAGATGGAAATTGTTTTCTGGCATGTCCAATACAAGGACATTTTAACAAATTCCAAAAACACAAGGGCGCCGGCTTCAGGGCACGACCTAAATTCAAAGATATTCTAATAATATCCTCAGCTGTTGGCAGCTTCCTAAATTCAAACAGGTGAGGATTACGAATTATATAAGCGGAAAGATCACATGGGAGGGGACAAGTGGAGGAACAAGCAATCCAATTAGATAGTGCCCAAAAATCTATTTACCATGGTAAGCATAATTGAAACGGGAAAGCAGATGCATGATCACATGGAGGGGACAAGTGGAGGAGCAAGCAACCCAAATAAATAGTGCGCACAAATCCAGATGCACCGCAGTAAGTTAGAATGAAAGCAACGAATGGTATGGCTATGGCGGTGGGCCTGCTGCTCTTATGTGCAGCAGCGACGGCAGAGCAGGTACGAAGCGAGGGGTCTGCTTCTGTAAAAACGTCTGAGAAAGAGCCTCAATCTTCAGATGCAGCCTTCCCTTAATCTCAGCCTCAAGCCATGGATGAGCAGGCCGGCTATGGTGGCCCTGGTGGTGCTCCTTGTTTTTGTTTCCGAGCTCCTTGTCATTGTCGTGGATGGTAGATCCTTTTTCTTGTGTTTATGCCTCCACTCTGTGTACAGCTTTTGTGGATGCTAAGTAAGCTTAGACAGTTTTCCTTTTGTGTATACTTAGTGCCTTTTCAGCCCTTTTCTACCTGCCTTTTATTTATGTAGGCCATTTGAGCTCTCGAAATATATATTTTTGAGTATATAAAACACAATTGTTGTAATATTTTGAGTTTTTGAGTATATAAAACACAACTAGTAAACATGTGCCCGGCGTTGTCGGGCTAATGTTCCGGCATGTGTTTTTACTCGGTCTTTAACGTCCACATGCATGTTAATGTTCTTTACTCGCCTTATATATTTCCGGCATTGTTGCGCATATGTAGGGCGTGTATTTATATCGGCCTCTTAGTTCTGCCATAGATGGTCCTCTCTTTGATCCATATGCGTTGACGGGCGTTGGTCGGGTGTTGCTAGCTAGATGTGCGAGTGTTATAAAGGAGAGTGATAAGTTGTTCGTATAGTTTGGGTTGTATGTTTATGTGGGCACTTGGGCGTTTGCCAAGTTTGAGTTGTATGTTTATGGGGCACTTGGCGTTTTCCACTTTTGCCAATTTTGTTCACGGTGTGTATTTTTGACGTAATATTTTATTCGTTTTGGAACTAATGAAATGTATGTAAATCTAAGGTTTTAACAAATGTCTAAACACTTGAAGTGTAACTATATAGAACAAATCTTTCAATAAATGTGTTTGCTCGTTCTCTAGATGGTAAATTGGTGCATGACAATCTCGAGCATTATGTGCAATGAGTGACAGACATAGAAGTATATGGAATAATAGTCAAGCTTTTGCTATAAAAGAACCTCAGTAGCCATGCCAAGCATACATAGGGGTGTATGGCTATATGTGCATTTGATATACGAATGGGTATGTATTTGTGTCAAACAATATTTTGCCATGGATCTTATATCATGTTTGAAGCCTCCTTTAGATGTCATATTTGGACCATTGTTGCGTATGTGAAGTGAAGGGTACTTTGCTCAACATTACAATATAAAAACTCTAAACTTTAAAATCTTAACCATGTAAAATCTAATCCTAAGGAGAGCATTGTTAGCTATACGTTCGTAAACAAAACTTGACTATTCCATTTCGTTGTCCAATGTTTCTAGCAAAGCTCTCACTTGTTATTTATGTGTGCATGGCAAAGCCTCACTTGTGCTTGGCAAAACATCACTTGTTATGTCTGGGCCTATCGGCATGAATGTATCTATATTGGGATAAATCTAAGTTTCATAGATTTGTTGTAGGTGTATATAACTGTGTTATAGTGGGACTTCGGAATGGAGATAAAGATGGCAATAATAACAGCGTTCTGAAAGTCGATTCACTTTTAACCTGCAACTTTAAACAGAATATTATTTTGCAAGGTTAGATGGTGTTGTTTAGGCAAATAAAGGCAAAGGCAAAGTAACGTGGTATTTAACGTGGGCATAAAGAAAGAATGCAAATGTAGCTCAGGTTTAACACTTGTCCAATAAAGTGAAGTATAAACTTGTCCACACTTGTTCTCTTTTTCTTGCTTCCTTGGTTCAGAAGGAGACTGATGCACGGCTTCCAGGTTTATGTTCTGCTCCTTGACTTCAACCTCCAGCTTCCTTGATATGTGTTTAATAGCTTGATACTCCAACAGCTTCTCTTGGTGCAAATGCATGACTTCAGTAGCCACATCCTCACCTTCCAATTTTTCCAGCTCTTCCTCATCGGAAACCTTGGCTGAAGTTCAACCATAATAATAATTTACTGCCCATAATTGTTCAAAAGTCTTTTTTATGTGCAATGAGGTACAGAAAACTGACAAATTATATTTTGCATGGTTGCAAAAAAGATATAGCACAAAAGATGCCAACAATTTATCTGAACAAAAAACATGTACAGAAGCATGAACAGACAGAACAAAATTAACCTGATTCTAGCATTGGGGAAGGAAGCAGGCCACTCAAGATAAATCAACAAAAGTTGCAAGAGTATCTAGGTCACTCTGCTCATCTGCAAAATCTCCAGGGTCAGTAAAATCCTTTTGAAAGCAAATCTGTAGAACACTGGTGGTTATGTCTATATTCTCTGTTTTAGAAAAGAAACCTTTGCTTTCTATTAGTTCATAACAAACTCAAGGCTTCATTAAATGTAGAGAAGCCGAAGAACATAGAGTTGAGGAACGTGATCAGAGAATTTGTTGCTAAAAATTTGCTGCAGGAGGGATATCATAATGAGTCACAAAATGGACTTGCAGTCTGAGTGGGGCTCAGTGGAAAAGGATCTACAGATTTGACTGGCAAATATACTCACAATACATCATATAGTGCTTCAAAGTAAAATAGGGAAATACAATAGAAAGCATGAAACGACGATGGCCTCAGTTTTAATTTTGCAAATCTCCACTATCAAGATGGACAAACTTAATGTATCAAATATAGCTAGAAAATGGTGAAGAAAACTTACACACAAATTGGCTATTTAGATTAGACCGCATGCCTTTGTCCTCAATGCCTGCAAAACAAACGATGGCAGAAAGTAACAAAGAGAAAGCAAAATGATCCCCATCACTGTTTTGACCAAACTCAAAAGCAATAGAGGGGAAAATGAGAGCAGAAAAACTTTTCCATACCCTGATGCAGATCATGTTCTAAATCGAACTCCTAAAAATCCCCAAATGAATAGAAGAAGAAGAAGAACGTTGAGCAAAGATCATGGATTGAACCCTGCTTACTAAGATGCTGCCATGGATGCCGGAAACTAAGATCCAAATCTTTTCTATGGATGCGGGAGTTTTTGTTGAAGACCTGGCTAAACTTGACGCTTCAATCCTGGAAGCTCCTGATCCTTACCGCTAAAAAACTATATCAGATGGGCCGTCTTGAGCTCTAAGATGATCATGGAAGTGAACCGGAAGCCTAAAACATGTATAAAATGGAAAGAGCATAACCTTCTAAGTACGAAAGGAGATCTCAAGCTCCATTGTGAAATAATAGTGGGCAACTCCTTGCATTTTTAAACAGTTCTGAGTAATGGTCCGCAAGCTTAGAAAATGAAGAAAGAGCAATTTACTGAGTCCGAAAGGAGCTGAGGATGATGACCGCCAAGTTAATAAATAAAGCTGATGGATAAAAACCAGCGACTGGATGCCGTATCTGCCATTGCCTTTTCATAATACTCCAATGCGGCAGCTAAAGAAACCACACCCCAGTTAATCTTCCGAAAATGTTGGCAGAAAGAAATCACAAAAAAACTTTGGATTAAGCTGGGAAACGGTGATTGATCGCCAGGGAACGCCATCCAAAGAAACGCTTAGCCTTTGCCCTCGGCCCAAAGAAATGCTTATGGAACCGTTGCTCCTCGCCGGAAAAGAAATATGATGCCCGAAAACATGAAATGTGAGTAAACTATGCCGGAAAAAGCGTTACATCTGCCGGAAAAAGCGTTAGCGCCGACATGAGCGCACCGCCTCAAAAACTTTTTAAATAAGTAGATTGTTGTAATATTTTGAGTTTTTGAGAATATAAAACACAATTGTTGTATTATCTTAACATATATAAACCTCAAGGGCAAGATTCTTTCGGCATATTCGAAGCTGATGCTTGCCTCTAAAGTGGCCACGTATTTCCAGAAGGAAAAAATAGAGAGAAAAAAAAGGCCATAGAAAATGAAATCGAAAAAAAAAAAAATTGCTCGGATGTGTCGTTCGAAATGTTATGTGTCGTGCATCATCTGTGTTTGTTTTTCTGTTAGCGACAGTTGTAGTGTACGGTAAGGATAAGATAAGGATGGCTTTTAAGATTAGCCAAGATAGGACTGATTCTCCGCTGCAAATTGGGCCAATCTCTGAAGATTCTAGCACGGCAGATTTTCTGCTGCCAGATTGCCACAGTCTGCAGACAAATTGCGGTTCTACATGTAAATCGTTTTGTGGTTTTCTGTAGGTATAAATAGGCATAGATTGCCCAAACTTTTTCAATTCATTCACCGTGAGATGATTCATAGACGGCGCGGGTTCATATAAGTAAGGTATGTCGCCTGTAAATTCTCTTGCTTTTCTTTGATTCTGTGTACTTGGAGTTACTGTTTAGCCCTTCAGCTTTTCTTTCGAGATTCATAGGTTCATGAGAAGCAAAGCTATAGCGGCCTCAGGCTTACGCTGTTCTTGAAATCTGAGCTTTGCTCTGCGGCTGTAAACTGTGGTAGGTGTTGGCGTTGCTAGCTGCTTTTGTTACACCAACAAGTACTATTGAATGAACGAGGTATTTCTTAATCCATTGTAATTTTCTATTGGATGCATTCAAGCACTTGCGGAATATCTAGTAGTGTTGCATGTAATTTTTGTGCTGCATATTCACAGGACGTCCAGAACCAACAAACTTCTAACCTAGTAATCGAAGGGTGTATTGAGGTATACCTGGTGAAGTGTCAAGCATCCATATACTAAATAAAAACTTACCTGAACGCTGAAGAACAAGAAACCTGGCCTCTCTTTAAAAAAGCATCAATTTTCCTACCTTCAAACAATAGTCTGCTGTCTCAGCTGCCCAAGATGATGGAAGGCCTTCCCCAGAATCCATTGTTGAGCATGTTGAGCATGCACGTATTCCCAGTTGTTCCACAGCTTGGACCATATGTGGACGCCCTGCTTCCGCAAAACACGTTACCTGGATTTATGTTTCAAATGATGACTTGCAAAAGAATGAAAAAAGAGAAAGCATACAGGTCATGAGAACCAATTTAATGTAAACAAATAAGAAGATAAAACCACTTGGCTGTTGGGTTGATATCCATCACGGTGATGACATTAATCACATAGAGAGCTTGAGGATTCTAAAATTTTTTCTACACAAAGAATGTTCAGATGTATTTTTCTACTTCCAGCATATTAGTTATCCGAGTGCAAAAAACAAATGTTACATGCCCTTTATGAAAGCAATATAGATTATCTATTGAAGTACATCATGGTTATCTACCATACAGATCCACATGGGTTCATTTGGTACAATGTGCAACACAAAATGCACAACACTATGCATCTCCATGAAATGATTATGCTAGTATAAAAGGAGTCCTTCAAGTAGGAAGGTACAGTTAAAAAGGCATGATAAAACTAATGAGAAGGATAGATGAAGAAAAAGATATAAGGATAAATCATAAGTTACCCCAGAGTGTATAAGCTCTAGACCACATAAGAAAGTAGAGATGTATGAGTATGCTTCAGTCATGTTTGATTCATATGGCCAAATGCGCTTGTGTAGCCATGTCAACAGGTCTACATCGTCTGCTATGCCACGTCCCAGCTGTTGAGAAGTATGAACATGAGTGTTAAGGATTCTTGAACAAGTGAAGAAATAAAGGTTAAACAAAACCTCAGGGGCCTACCAATTAAATAATTTTTAGGACCATACAGGTCGATTTCTTTTGTTATGTACCCACTAGCCATATTTAAGCGGATGCAGCATTGAAGCACATGTGATTATCAAAGACATTTCTATTTGCAAACTTAGTATTAGACCTTTTTGGCTAAAGATTCACAGACGAATTCTCAAAGATGTCTAGAATTGAGATCTATTCGACTTAGCACAAAACTTCTTTTGCAGCGGGTTGGAAAAGAGAAATGTTCGCGGCGGCCGCAAGGCCGCCGCGATAAATTTCTTGTTGTATTAATTATTTGCATACACATGTTGCTTGTTTTATAA
Organism: Isoetes taiwanensis; assembly: GCA_021234155.1. Taxonomy (NCBI): domain Eukaryota; kingdom Viridiplantae; phylum Streptophyta; class Lycopodiopsida; order Isoetales; family Isoetaceae; genus Isoetes; species Isoetes taiwanensis. The sequence continues at coordinate 5,545,107 of JAJEKV010000061.1, forward strand.
TTATCTGCCTAATATTACATGTGTCTTGTTTTATAATTATTTGCCTAATATTATTGTATCATTCTTTTAGTCTTGCTTGGAGCTTCAACTTACGGGTCTCCTATTTGGAGCAAATATCTATGACTTTAACTATCTAAAACTTGGTGCTTCAAACAATCTGAATTCACTATGTGGAACTTGTTAATTGCGACTTCTTGCCTCAGCCTTCCAAGAAATATTCCAACTAAAATCATAATCAGGTAGTTGATGTAAGAATTCATGTACACATCACTGCAAGCACATAGAATAGAGCATAGGGAGGGTGCCCTTCTTTCATCCACTCCCCTTCAATGACCCACTTTTCGACCCTTAATAGTCTATTTTTTACCTTTTGATAGCTCACTTTTGCCCCCTTCTTTCACTCACTCCACCCTTTGATAGGTCATTTTTGCCCTCAATAGCCCACTTGCATGGTCTATTAATGGGCACTTGTGGTTCAATGAAGATCAATTGTGAGTATTTTGTGGTCCATTGGAGGGCTTTTGATGCTCCATTGAAGCAGATTTGGGGTTTGTTCATGTCAAAACTACCATATAAATTAAAATCTTTATAGCAACCTTCCAATTTGTCAAAACGACTCATGCTTAGTATCAATTGAAAGTTAAAACATTGAAATTTCATAATATTCTCCCAAAATAGGAGATTAAAAAAAACCCCATCATAATAAAGTTTTTTCACTTAAGTGGGTGGTTTATGGCACCCGCCCCTACGTCTGTTATGTTTTTCTTCCATAGGTATAGGGTGCCACAAATTGAATATTCTATTGGTATCTGGTAATGGCGAAAGAAGCTTGCAGCTAGTAGCCATCAGTGGACTCATAGGAAATGCACAAGAGTTTCACTCTTCAAATTATTTGAAAAAAGTTTGTAAGCTGGTTGGTAGAGCCAAGAGTTTCACTTCGGCCTGATATTGATGAAGTAATAATCCATGGAAATGCATATCACAAAATCATCGTCACCATGATCTCATGTTCCATACTGACAAACCAAAACTGTAACAGGTTGGTGAAAGGGGCATCCAACTTTTAGGTGGCCAAAAGCAGAGAATAGCAATTGCAAGAGCAATGCTGAAAAGCCGTTCAATTCTTCTTCTTGATGAAGCGACTAGTGCAATTCCAGCATAGGAATGGGATGTATTCTAATTTATCTTTTCTTTGTATTTGCAGGACACAACTATGACACGAACCCAAAGGCAAAGCAAATTCTTGGCGCCTATTGAAGTTAAATGCACCAGAACGTGTTGAACATTAGCCTCTGCATGTCGTGTCTATATTCCAAGTCCTGGAGTCGTGTCTTTTGGCAAAGTCATGTCTGTTCATATGCTATATCATGTACCACGGTGAGCAAGATTCTCACCATTCCTATATCTATGTCCATTCTTCTGCTGTCTATCTCTGTTATTTCACATGGTATCAGAGCCTGCCGGCCATTGAAGATTCTGGGAGCATATTTGGAGCAACAATTCAAGCCGTGGACACATCTTTTCCTGGGCTAAGTGCATTAAGCCTAAGGCGGCTGGTGGCCTTGGAATGTTGGACTTCCGTCTGCAAAGCCAGGTCATGATTTCAAAGTTCATTTAGAGGCTCCTCCTTGGTAAAGATGACTCTCCTGGCTTAAGGTTGGTGTGGCAATCACTTCTGCAGTGTCTCCCCTTTCACAAGACAACTATCAAGCCTAGTCTCCCATGGGCCTTGTTGTATCCTCTGCATCCATATCCAAATGCTTCCCCATTCCTTAAAGGTCTACTTGCTTCCTGGGATGCGGTTAGATGTTTATTCCATGTTAATCCCCAAGCTTGTGCTTCATTGTCAATGTCATGCTGGTGGCTTCCTCTGCAAGGTATGCATGATCAGCAGCCTTTATGTGCACTTGTACATCAAAAGACCCAATGACGTTGGCGGCTAGCTGGGGTTTTAACGATTGCAGCTTGGTATGATTCTGGTCATCTTTTGTCATGGAAGGCTTTTCAGATGAGATTTCTGTTATACAGATGGGATCGGCAAATCTGGGCTGAGGTGGCTGATTTTTTGCCATCCATTGTGCAGCAATCTCAGGTTGATGTGCCTATTTGGATATGTGATGCACGTCTTAAGCCAGAAAAGTTTGTTTCTTCCACGTACAGGTTGCTTTTAAATTGTGAGCCTCTTCCCCCATCCCAGCACTGGCATCTTCAGGTTCCTCAACCATAGTGGAAAAGTGTTTGGATGTGGACATGGGATAAATTGCTCCACCCTAAAGTGTCAGCATTGCGATGGCAAATTCTCCATAGATGTGTTCGAGTAAATGTCTTGGTTCACAAGATGAACCCTAGAGTCTCAGATCATTGCCCTCTCTGTGGCCAACGTGTTGAAACTATTGAACACTGCTTCTTCTTGTGCGATCATCTACGGCTTGCTTGGGAGTGGTTGTTCACTCTTTTCAGTGTGTCTCTTACTAGCCAGGAGATCCTACTTGCACTTTATCCCCCTGTTTGGCCTAACTTGCATAAGCGGGCATTTCATCTTGCTTCTAGTTGGATTTTGTGGTCTATCTGGCAGAGGCGACGTTTGTGTATTTTCCAAGGTGCACACATCTCTAATCAGCAGCTTCTCCGTTGTGCTCAGCAGAAGACCACTAAAGCTTATTGTTGCTCATCTCTAGCTGATGATAAAAAAGAGATAATTTGGCAGACGTATTTACGGTGTTCTTCTTATGCATAGACGGGTGTTTTTGCCTGGTTGGGTCAGCTTATCCACTAGGGTTTTATTCCTGTCTGTGTATTTTTTTTTTTTTTGAAGAATATAAGAATATATTAAACCACTAGAATGCGATCAAGTACAATGATAAGTGTGGTGCTAAGATTCCTGTCTGTGTATTGTGTATTGTGCCTTTGTTCTTGTCAATAAAAAGTGCCTCACGTCCTTCAAAAAAAAAAAAACATCTTTTCAAGAACAAGAAATCAAGGTTTGAAATCATAGAAGCTTCTAATTTCCTTTAAGCTTTCTTGTTTGCCCAACCAGGTCACGGCTTGCTTGGCCTTCGTGCCAACGACCTTGTCCTTGGTAGGTCTTGGTACAATCTAGGTGGAGACTCTTTAAGCAAAGGATATAAAAAGAGAAGAAGATCTTGGTGGATTATATATGGCAATTTCTGGTGCAACTGGTAATTATTCAGTTCTATCTCTTGCAACAGTGGAAAATTTTGATGGAGGTAAATTTTATATTTGGAAGATTCGTATCATTTCTTTGTTGCTAGAAAAAGATTTGGTTAAGATTGTAGATGGCACATAAATTAAACCTACAGATGCCGATGCTGCAACTAAGTGGGAGCTAAAAGATGCTAAAGCCAGAGCTATTCTTCAACAATGCTTGAGTGATAATCTCGCACCAACGGTGATTGCTTTTGCAACTGCGAAAGAAATATGGGACTTCCTAAATAGCATTTATAGGGATAAAGGGAAGTCAATGTAGTTAGTTTTGTAAGCGAATATAATGCCTTAGCATCCATAGGCTCTCTAATTGGTGATGATGAAGGAGTGGCTATACTTCTTAAAGATTTACCACAAGTCTTTGATACTTTATCATATAATTTGCTAAGTAACAAAGCTTTGACGCCTCATGATGTAATTCAAGCTTTGCTTAAGGAGGATGTAAGACAGAAAACAAAAGAAGGGCCATCAGAAATCATCCCAGAAGAAAAAGAATTTGCTATTATTGCAAGAAGCCAGGTCACGTGGTTGCTGTTTGTCTAGAAAAAAAGAAAGAAGACAAAGAGCCAAGAGGAATTGGATATAAGTTGTTTTAGACTAAGTGGAATCTCAGTGGGTCTGCGTGAATGTCTATGTGTTAAGTTCTGTGTGGTTCTTACTGATCAACAGTAGTTCATAAGTTTGTCAATTATATATGGACATTTGAGGCTGTGGAAGTGTTGAAGATTAGCCTCTGCATGTCCATGTGTCTATATTCCATGTCATCGATCCAGTCCTGGAGTCGTGTCTTTTGGCACAGTCATGCCTGTTCATATGCTATATCATCTACTGCAATGAGCAGGATTCTCACCATTCCTATATCTATATCCATTCTTCTGATGTCTATCTCTGTTATTTCACAGGACAGCCCTTCTTTACAGTAAGCGCAGTGGGAGCAATGTTTTCTAGGGTTGTTGCACCTGTATTTGCCTACCTTATAGCCTCAAACCAACTCTAATCGCTATGTCAACTCTAATCGCTTTTTCAGAAAAAAATAAACAACATCTACACCGTCCTCCTTGCAACTATTGGGCTGCAACAGAAACCTGAAGATGTACACGTGTCAATGCCCAGAAATGCATCCCTCGACGGTGGAGGATTCGAACCTCCAGGGCAAAGTGCCCGGCTCCAGCCCACCCAGCATAGAGCCATTGAAGCAATTTTGCACACATAAAGGAACAGACGGCGATATATCTTATGATTTCGGTCCATTTTATATCCAGCAGTAGTCCTCTTGATGGTCAACTAATTTCTAACATCAGGGATGAGGAATTTCTTGGATGTTTCAGCTTCAACGATCAAGGAGGAGCGTCCAAATATAGTCATCTATTCTTTTATCTAAGGTGAAGGCCAAGAATAGGCCATTTCGCCTGGCTCGGGGCTTGCCAGACCCTTACCAGACGAAATGGCCTGCTCTTGGCCTTTACCTATTACCCAATTGCTATAGCAGAAAGCAAGATTTGGAATTCCAAACGTAGTCTCTAGCCTTAATCTGGCTTGCCAAACCGTTCCTTATCTCCAATCCGTGGATTCAGAGGGAACAAAATCCAAGGAATGCCTATTTAGCCTACAGGTGTTTTAAATTGAAGCCGTGGTCTGATCAACAAACGACAGCCTGCATCTCGCCGACTAAGCCATTGAAGAATCTCAAAAATTGAATATTAAAATCTTCAAATAAATTGCAAGGTAATGACAGCGTGCTCCTTCACCGAAATCTGTCCATCTTGCGTGGTTTCAACAGCCAACATGGATCTCCCTTTCTTCCTCCCCTTGCCATAGACTGCTGGCATGCCTCAGCCAGAAGGACTACATTATGCAGCTTCCCATAAAACTTCCTAAACCAGCAGCTGTTTTAAGCTTGTATGCTGCATCACGCTCAGCAAAACGCTATTTCGTGGCCATAATTCTTTCACGGATTGGGAACTGTCAACAGAATGTTTCTCTGTGTATTCAAGAGGGTCAGCCGAGGACAGTGTGGGAATTCGACATTCCAGAGGGTGTCAAAAGCAAAAAAATGTGTCAAAGAGACATCTTCCGTAGAGAAAATGTGTCAAAAGAGAATTTATAGTTTGATAAAATGCGTCAAAAGAGACTTCAAGAAAATTTAAATGTGTCATTTGACACACTTAAGAATATTAAGTGTGTCAAAAAAAATTAGAGCCCCAAATACACAAGAGTTGTCTGTACAAGGCTTAATGTATGTGTATACTTAATAATGCAAGAAGAATTAATATTCAATAGAATTTTTCATTTTCCTTATATTTATATAAACTTATCTTTCATAGCAAAATTCATATTGTAATCTTTTTGTTGTAGAATTTCAAATTATTTTCTTCATTTGATAACATAAAAAAAAAGTGTGTCAATGGTGTTCACAACACGTCAAACGAGACACAAAAAAATTGGAAGTGTGTCAATTGACACATTCAATTTTAAAAAGCGTGTCATAAGAAATACAATAAATAAGTTGAATTTCCCACACTGTGTTTCCGAGGACCTCCAGATCTATTATGTTTGTTCCATTCTTTTGTAGGTGGATGAAGCAATAGATACTTAAGACCTATGCCCAGACTAACACATACCATTGTTAAGTTATATGTTTCTAAATTTTAAAAAAATAAAACCTAAAACATATGCGTTTATGTTGCTTCTGGGCGGCAGAGGACCAATCACGAGACGCCATCATGAGACATGAATGAAACATGCTCATATCATGAAATCAGCTGCCGAAATTGGAAATAACCTGTCCAACACCACGTAGCAACCCCGAGACAATTTGGAAAATCGAATGTCCACATGCCTTTGCTTCGCTCCAATCTCGGCTCCGCTCCATCAAAATTCAACGGACAGCAGCATTGGAAACAAAACAATCACTCGGACGCCCTAAATTGTCATTGGGAAACGTAATAGCCTCAAACATGAAGATGTACTATGATAGAGATTACCATCGCATGAAAAGGGAGATTGCGAAGTTTTCTATTATATTCAGTTGTGTAGGTGGTGGAACTTTCATAGCGTACTTTGTAGTTTGTAGAACAATTCTTTTTCGCCATTGCAGAAGAAAACCTGGATAAATTGATAGCTAAATTACGAGACCACGTGACATAAATAGTCTCATATGCATTTTCCTCCCTTTTTTTGCTCTTTTTAAATCTATAATTTTCATCTATTTCTATTCTCAACTCATTAAAATGTATATCAAGTACTTCAAGTACGCAGTTGCAAAGAAATACATATTGAAATTTCCAGCAGTCTTGAAGCCATGGACAGTTATTAGTGGTGAATCATGCATGTATTCTAGACTGGGCTAGTTAGATCGTGAACCACCCATTAAAAAAAGGGAGGTAGAGAATTGCCCATGGTGGCTCGACTTTAAAAAGGGATGTATTCCTGAGGAAGAAAATCAGATTTGGGCTGCTAGATTCAAAACAAATTCTAAAGATGAAGATATTGCTAGTGCTACTTCTATGAAAAGAATTCATAGTGATGATAGATGAAATGTGCACACAAGAAATATAAAAAAGAAAAAGAAGAAACATTCAATTGTCTAATGAATCAAACCCTGTGCAAATACCTGTAATGCATATTTTTCATTCAGGGACCTTGCACGACACTTGTTGGGGACTTGGAGCTTGTGGAAGAAGAACCCCCAACATACTTCAAGCGAGCAAGACGTCGTGATGAAGACTCAGACTAAAAGACATTGTAATCTTGTTTTAATTGTTAAATTGGTGTGTTGAAGATAAGTTAGAAGTAGATATTTTAACGTGTTAAACAAAAGACAAGCAAGTAACCTTGAAGTATGTGGAAGGTTTAAAACAAGGCAACAAGGGCACTAAAACAATGCCAACGTAGAAATAATGTTGGGGCTTTAATAAAGTTCACAAAAATGTACCTTTGTATAACATGCACACAACTATATTAGTGTCCCTATTGCACAAAAATAAAGCAAGATGAAAAAGCAACATAGACATGCAAGGTAAAAATAAAATGAATGTTTTAAGGGGAAAAGATATGAAACGGTTTTGGGCGTGAAGCGACAGGGGAAGCGGCAGTAAAAGAGGAGAGCGGATTTTCGAGGCAGTAGAGTTGGAGAATCGATTTAGAGCAGAGACGATTTTTGGCAGAGACGATTCTTGCTCAATTCCATTCTGTATGCATGCAAAGCTTTACCGTGTATTCCATGTTGATTTTCTCTTGTAATTGAGATTTGGTTACTCGTTTTGAGAATTGGTTTGTAAATCTTGTTTAGAATGATTTGCCGTGCTCTATTTTAAATCCATTCTACATTTGCATAATAGGCAATGGAGCAAATTCCTTCCTTGAATATTGACACTGCAAGCATGGGAGAGCTTACAAACTGGATTAATGCATCCTGGGTATGTCACTAAATCGTGCATTCAATTCCAATCTCCGGTCTATTAAGTATTTTGATGTCTGTAGATTGTAGGATCTGTGTTATGTGCTAGAGGGGTGACAGACCTCTAACATGCCGGGGAAGGCATTGAGTGCATCGATTTGTGATAAAATATAATTTCTTTTATGTACAAAAGCCTTGCTGAGGAAAGGCAAAAGCGAAAAAAATTGCGAGATAAACAAGAATTAAAAAGAGCAGAGAGACGTGAGCGTAGAGCTAAGGAAAAATTAGCTGTTGAAAGACATTCTGAGATTTTGCCAGATTTAAAAAATATTTTTACCATGCCTTCATCTGGGGTATCTGCTCTAACATCTAAGCCTATAATTCCTTATCCTCGTTATGGTTCTGGTAAGACCTATGAGTACCAAGCCAAAACACATGTGAGACAATTTAAAAATATTAGTTCCTTGAATGGGCAGGATACTGATGCCCACAGATTAATGCTATTTCCTACGAAAACCAGTAGATTGGATCAATGGAACTTCAGCCAATTTCACTAATTGGTCTGAGATGCGTACATTATTTTTAAATCTATTTCAAACCATTCCTACAAATAAAGAGTTAAAAGATGAGGTCCGTGCATTACAAATCAAACCAGGAGAGCATCCAAGAAACTTTTCTTTACGAGTACTAGAACTTACCAATCAAATGCAACCGGAACCCCATCAGGAAGATGTGGTTGCCTGGTTCATTGAGGGATTTCCAACTTGTTTGAAACAACAACTAGAATTAGATGCTCCAAGTACTTTAGATCTGGCAGTTAAAAGAGCTGCTGTGATTACTGGTATTTTGGCTGTTGACAAGAGAAACAACCTGAACTCGAATCCATTGGGCAAAAGTAAGTTGCATATGAGATTAAAAGTATGAAAGAAATGCAATCAAAATTGCAAATAATGGAACAAGATATGAGAAAATTGTCTCTGGGTGAAAGAAATAGAACTTTAATTTGGTGTACCAGATGCTCTAAGCCTGGACACTATGCCAACGAATGCCGATCTAATTCTGAGAGAAAGTATTGCCATATCTGTGAGAAAGATAATCACAATACTAAAGATTGCTATTTTAACAAAAAGAAAGAAAGGGATACTGCTCAAACTTTTGATGTGATTCCAGAAACTAAGGATCATAGAAATACAAGAGTAATTGAGTGTTGGAATTGCGGGGGTAAGGGACATTACTCTCGTGAATGTAGAAAACCAAAGAAAGAGAAATCTACAGATGTTAAAGCGGAAGACGCAAGAATGATTAGCCTTGAGTATGCAGTTGATGTGAATGCTGTAACTCGTGCTAAGGCTAATAAGGATGCCATTAAAATTTCAGATTTTCCAAAGGGAAATTCGAGGGATAAACAAAATAGGTATCCTGATATTGAACAAGAGAAAGAAGTATTTGATTTTGTCAAAAATCAAATAGGTAACTTACAACATGAAAATGATGAACATGGTAAGTCTATGGTTGATCATAATACTGATGAGTTAACAATATTGAAAGCTCAAGTACAAGAGCTACTTATCCCAACACCACTTAAAGTGGTTGCTAAATTTTTATGAGGTTTTAAAGAATTTCCAATGGAAAATAACAATCACAGTGTTGAAATCCAAAGCTTGAGCCAAGTGGCGCAAGAAACTCTTATCCAAGTACCTCTTAAACTTTTGGGAATTTATGTGCCTGAATTAGGCATACCTGCGGAGTTATATCAAACTCGTGATATAATTACGACTTATAAATCTGAGCCAATGGATAAAAACAATCCAATGGTAAAAGTAGAAATGAATGGACTCATAATACCCAATGTACCCATTGATGGTGGGGCTGGGGTGAATATTATGACTAACACATTGAAGAAAAGACTTAGATTTACAGACTTACAAAAAGCTCCCTTTGATGTGAAGATGGCAGACCAGCGAAAAGTGCAACCCCTTGGAATATTGAAATCTGTGGTGTTTCTGATTGGAGATTTAGAGTTCTGCCAGGATTTTGTAGTACTAGACACCCAAGTTAAAGTAAGGGATTATCAGCTACTATTGGGTAGACCATGGTTAAGACAATCTAGAGCTTTACATGATTGGTGCAATGATACATTAACCTTGGCCAAGGATGGAAAACCGACTAAAATCAATTTACCCACGGGTATTACCACTATTATTGAAGATAATGTGGTACTTTCTGATAGTGATAATGAAGAGGGTCTATGAAGATTTTGAAAAGGAAGAAAATTTTTATAATGTCAATATTTATTCTGAGTATGAACTTGAAAAGGAAACATGTTCATGTCTCATGGTAGAAGCTGTCCAAGACTATCCCGAGCATTTCACAAAAGTGACTGAGGGAAAAGCGAAAGTGTCACCTAAACCAGCACATGGTTTAGAGAAGGGACAACTTAGACCTTATCTTGAAGCACCTGAACTTCAAGAAATAAATCTTGGCACTCCTGAGAATAGGAAAATAATAAAAATTGGGGCTCGCTTACCGCCAGGAATATTACAAGAAGCCACTTTGTTGTTGGAAAATTATAGAGATATTTTTGCATGGAATTACCAAGATTTACGTGGCATAAATCCAGATACTTGTCAACTGAGAATACTTTATGCCAAATGCAAAAACCGTGTATCAACGAGCGTATAGGATGAATCCTAGGTATGCTCAAACGGTTGAAAAAGAAATACAAAGTTTGCTACAAGCAGGATTTATCTATGAAGTAGAAACTAGTGACTGGGTATCACCTGTGGTCATTGTTAAGAAAAAGAATGGAAAATTAAGAGTATGCATTGATTATCGCAGGTTGAATGATGTCACTGAAAAGGATCACTTTCCTTTGCCCTTAACAGACCAGGTTCTTGAAAATGTTGTTGGACATGAATGTTACTCATTCATGGATGGATTCAGTGGATACAATCAAATTCGTATCCACCCTGAAGATCAATTAAAAACAACATTCATTACCCAATTTGGAACCTATGCTTCGACGACTTTACCGTCTTTAGTGAATGGTCGCAACATTTGAACGGACTTCAAAAATGTTTTCAGAGGTGTCGAGCATTTGGAGTCTCGTCGTTAAATCCAGAAAAGTGCACATTTTTTGTAACACATGGTTTATTATTAGGCCATATAGTCTGTAAAGAGGGATTGATTACAGATCCTGACAAAGTTAAGGTAATCTTAGAGATGCCTCCACCAAGCGATATTACCCAACTCCGACGTTTTCTAGGCAAAGTAAACTATGATAAGCGCTTTGGAAAAAATATCTCTAAGATTGCCACCCCTTTGAACGAATTAACAAGCTCAAACAAAAGGTTCATATGGACTAATGAATATCAAGATTCCTTTGTCCATTTAAAGGAAATATTAGCAAACGCACCCATTCTGATCACACCACAATGGGACAAACCATTCCATGTACATATTGACGCTTCAAAAACTGCAATTGGGGCTGTACTAACTCAACAAAAAGATTGTAACAGAGATCAGCCAATCTATTATGCTAGCAAGCAACTTAACAAAGTTGAACAAAATTACTCTACCACAGAACGAGAGGGACTTGGCATGGTATATGCGGTCCAAAAGTTTCGACACTACCTCCTGGGAAATTTCTTTGTGTTCTATGTAGATCATCACGCATTATTATATCTCATAAACAAACCATGTGTGACTGGACGTATACACCGTTGGTTGTTGATATTACAGGAGTATAATTTCAAGATTGTCCTTAAACCAGGCACTTCTCACACGGTACCTGATCATTTATCACGAATTCCCAATGGTGAACCACCAATGGGAATAAATGATGAACTCCCTGATGCTAATCTATTTAGAGTGAATGCAGTACCACCTTGGTATGCAGGAATTGTGGAATATTTGGCTACAGGAGATTGTCCTAAAGGAATGGACATCTCTCAAAAGAGAGACTTTGTGAAAAAAGCTTCTCCATTTTGTTTAATTTCTGGGCAATTATATAAGAAAGGTAAAGACCATGTACTACGACGTTGCATTTTGCCCCATGAGATTAATGATCTTTTGAGATAAGCCCATGATAGCATTGGAGGAGGACATTTTTCTGGTGAGCTCACATCAAAGAAAATACTCCAAAGTGGGTTTTGGTGGCCTACTCTATTCAAAGATTCTTTTGCTTGGGGCAAAACTTGTGATATCTGCCAAAGAGTAGGAAAACCTGGACCACGTAATTACATGCCATTACATCCAATTTTACCTTTGGGCCCATTCGAGAAATGGGGCATGGATTTTGTTGGTCCTATAACACCTCCTGCTGTATATACGAGAGCCCAGTACATATTGATTTTAACTGACTATCATACCAAATGGGCGGAGGCCAGGGCATTGAAAGACAACATGGCTAAGAGTGTGGCCAAAGTACTACACCAGCAAATCATTACTAGATTTGGATGCCCAATTGAACTAGTATCAGACCGTGGTGTGCACTTTATCAATGAGACTGTGGAAATACTTACAGCAGACTTTCTCATAATGCATAGAAAGTCTACTCCATATTACCCCCGTGCCAATGGTCAGGCAGAATCAACAAATAAGATTCTCATCAAAAAGTTTGTGATACCACCCCTACTGACTGGGAAACCAAACTGCCTGCCATATTGTGGGCCTATCGCACCACTTTCAAATGTGCAACTGGACAAACACCATTTCATCTTTCTTATGGTGTAGAGGCACTTTTACCAGTTGAATTTGTCATACCTAGTCTTCGTATTGCTATCAAAGAGAGGCTAGGGGATGTACACTCCTTAGAACATCGGCTTCTCAAACTAGAACAATTGGATGAGACTAGGCAACAAGCTGTTTGGGCTCAACAAGTGGCAAAGGATCGCCATGACGTCGCCATGACTATAAATGGGTGATAAAGTCTTACTTTATGATTCCAGGTTCTTTAAATATCCTGGAAAATTGACAATACGTTGGTTAGGACCATTTATCATCAAAGAGTTGAATACTAATGGATCTGTGCAGTTGAAAGGTCTGGATGGACATTTATGGCCAACATTGATCAATGGATCCCGATTAAAACCATATCATGAGCAGACCACATTATCTGTTAATATGGTTCAGCCCATTAAAAGGCAGCGACTGAATACTCTAACTCTTGAAAGACCGTACTTCACTCTTTATCTTTGGGAGTGGGAAGAATACACATCAAGAAGGGGTTTTATGTTGAAACTAGAGTGCCAAATCTCAAAGAGCTGAATTGCATTTATTGCTTTTACCATTGCCAGGGCCTGCATGTAAACATTGGTGGGCAGACCCATCAATGCATGTACTTTCAAGTTTACAGTTTATGAATGCCATGTATCAGATTGGTTATTGGCCACCCCATAAAATTGTTTTTATTGTGGGTTTAGGGAGGCAAAAATCTGACAAGGGAAGTCAGATTATGGGACGCCTCCTATATGAACAAAAACGAGCCCAATATCACATAGAACAACGAAGATGGTGGCATCAACATTATGCTACATCTAACACAGTAAAATCCAAGGGTTTTGCATTCAAGCAGGAAGCCCAAGTTTCCAAAGCCCCTGCCACCAAAGCAAAGGTCCAATTTAAGATGAAGGCAAAGGCTTCTATGCGAACTCACACGTTCATAACACCACTCTACTATCCATCATTGCCATGTATTCATTTTCATAAACTGCCAATCTTAAATGCTGAAGCTCTTAAGTTGCTTGAAAGAGCACAATTGCTTGACTTTGTGAAGCTAGAGTTTGCTTCACCAAATCCAAACATCATCTATCATTTCATAAATACTTACGATCCAGAAACGTGTTCAGCGACCACATTCTAAACTGGACCATTCTCTATCACTGCTACTTTGGTACAACATGCTTTACAACTTCCCGATGCACCTACTCTTCCTTATCAAGATTTTGATCTTGAAGAGTATGGCATATATAAGGTAGCTAATCAATACGACATCAAGGCCGCAAGGGCTCCATATCATGCCATCTTCCTGCATTTGAAGAAAAAGATGATGGCGTACAACACTCATACATTATCCAAGAAGTGGCTCATGAGGGTTATTCTATCTACAAAGGGCATACTTATGCCCTGGGCTATTTTTACACGGCAACTAATAATCCAACTAAACCATGTTAAAGATTACTATACGCAACAGTTGCCATTTGCTACGCAATTACAACTAATCCTTAATTATGTTATGTCTCATCAGGCACCCTCCAATGTTTTACCTCAAGAAGTCCCATCTGTGCAGGACGATCCTATGGTTATGCATGTTGAGCCAGTTATTCGAAAACCAAGAACTCTAGAGATATTACAACCAAAATAAAAGATTTCCTCCAACAGCAAGAGGATTTTCTTAAAGAGCTAGTGAATTCCAAGGATAGCATTATTGTTACCACTCAAACACAAGTGGAACAATAGCAGCAACAAATTCAGAAATTAGAACTTGAGCTACTATTTAGACAAGAAGAAAATGTGCAGTTGGAGTTAAAGTGTGCCAATTTACAGCAGCAACTCGATAGACCAACAATGCCACTTGCAACTAATATGTCTCAAATGCATGAATCCTTCGAGCGGCAGAAACAACAGTTTCAAGTTAAAACCCAACAGGTTTTGCAAACTCCACAAGATTTGCGAGTGGAGAATCAAGAGCTGCAGCAAGAAGTTATGGATATCCAGACTTATCTTACTCGAGTTCCTCAGGATATCAATTTGCCAAGACCTCACAACTTGGAACTAAATTGTCAGTATGATTTGGTGCTTTTGAAACTGAAGCTTCTATCTGTAGGTGTCGATCCTCTAAAACCTATCTCAGATTCCAAGTTTATGATCTTCTGGTTCAAACTCTCATTCTACGAGCAATAACTATTTGTTACTGCAGTTTGTCATAACCATCTCTTGCTAGAAAATTCAGAAATATGTCAAGCTTGGGTAATTGATATACATGGATATATCCTAACATATTATGCTGAAGTCTGTGTTCGTGTATGGGAATCCAATCAGAACCATGATGAAGTCATGGCACAACCCATAACACCATGCACCTTCCTTCCCAATATTGTGCTTTTACCCTTCTTACCTGACCAAGATCATGAGTTAGCGGAAGCAAACTTCAAACATCATTATCAGCAAGCAAAAACGATTTTATACCAAGCTATGAAGATCAGCTATGATGATTCCAAATATGATTATCATATTTGGATCCGCTCCATGTCCCAAGTTATTTGCAATTATGATCAATACTTCCAGAAATTGGAGTATCCACCAATACTGCTATCTCATATCACTTGGTCTCCAGTTACAAATGCTAAATGGCAAGACATTACAAAGACTTTTCCTGATAAAACCATGTGGAGTCAAATTGAAATATTTTGCTCAAACCAACAAAAAAACGCACTGTCTGATGATCTTTTTCATCTTCCCATTTATGAGCCAAAATTTGATGATCATTGGAGACAGAAATATCTTGAAAATCGAACAGTTCAGCAGAACCTTCTCAAAGCACCTCAATATATGCAGAGTGATTGCAACTTTGATCCCCGGTTCCAGCGCCGTCACACATGGAAGAATGCTGATCAACAGCGGCTAGAGAACTGGGCAATAATTCCAGGTGAATCATGGGAAAAACCGGCAGAGATTTGGCAAAACTTTGAAAGATTCATTGAGCAAGCTCAAAACAGCCCAGATTCCTTGATTTACCAACAAGTTAAGTATTGCAGATTTTTACAATTGCTTACGAAACCCCAGAAGCACTCGAAGGAATTGTTGATCAATATCAATCCAAATATTTCATGCAAACGTACTATGATGGATACCGCTATTTTTCTCAAGTCTAACCATTTGCCAGTAGCATGTCTCAAGCTTTTTGTGAAAATGACGCAAAGGAATTTCCTTATTGATGCTTCGGCGTCTTACTATGATACCGATGCAGCTATGAAAGGCCGAAGAAAAATTGACATTTTTCATTTTTACAGGAATTGCAAGCAGCATCACCTTCTCTTGTCTGCACCACCTCCACCGGACCAGCATGGAGAGCATGTGCTCTCCTCGAAAAGAGGGGAGAAGGCTATTGGGGACTTGGAGCTTATGGAGGAAGAACCCCCAACATACTTCAAGCGAGCAAGCCGCCGTGATGAAGACTCAAACTAAAAGACATTGTAAACTTGTTTTAATTGTTAAGTTGGTGTGTTGAAGATAAGTTAGAAGTAGATATTTTAATGTGTTAAACAAAAGACAAGGAAACCTTGAAGTATGTGGAAGGTTTAAAACAAAGCAACAAGGGCACTAAAACAATGCCAACGTAGAAATAATGTTGGGGCTTTAATAAAGATCACAAAAATGTACCTTTGTATAACATGCACACAACTATATTAGTGTCCCTATTGCACAAAAATAAAGCAAGATGAAAAAGCAACGTAGACATGCAAGGTAAAAATAAAATGAAAGCAACAATGAAAAATAAAATGTTTTAAGGGGAAAAGATATGAAACGGTTTTGGGCGTGAAACGACATGGGAAGCGGCAGTAAAAGAGGAGAGCGGATTTTGGAGGGAGTAGAGTTGGAGAATCGATTCAGAGCAGAGACGATTTTTGGCAGAGACGATTCTTGCTCAATTCCATTCTTTATGCATGCAAAGCTTTACCGTGTATTCCATGTTGATTTTCTCTAGTAATTCTTGTGCAATCAATGAGATTTGGTTACTCGTTTTGAGAATTGATTTGTAAATCTTGTTTAGAATGATTTGCCATGCTCTATTTTAAAACCATTCTACATTTACATAATAGGCAATGGAGCAAATTCCTTCCTTGAATATTGACACTGCAAGCATAGGAGAGCTTACAAACTGGATTAATGCATCCTGAGTATGTCACTAAGAAATCGCGCATTCAATTCCAATCTCCGGTCTATTAAGTATTTTGATGTCTGTAGATTGTAGGATCTGTGTTATGTGATAGAAGGGTGACAGACCTCTAACAACACTCAAGAAATAAGCAGCCAATTGCCTCTTGATAATGACATGGAAGCTGGTCGTCTTTACAAAAATGTGGCTTTGAAGCTATTAACAGAAGATGTTAGAGTAGTGTCTGTCATTTTGACATGCAAGAATGTTGATACACCATTTAAGGTCATTCGTGAGTTCCGTAAGTCAGTAAATATTTCATCGAAAAGATGTAGCAGAAATGGTGAGATCAGAGATTGGGGTGTTGATCTTCTGCTGATTGATCTTCCAAACAGCCAATATCCTACTATTGGTCACCCGCATATCCCTGATTGGAACAAGTGTGACATCCAGCTTATAGATGATTGCTTCTCTATTGGTAACCTTTGATTGGACGATAAAGGCTATCTCGTTTGTATCTGCACAATGGAACAATTTAAAAGTGTTGAAGCAATTGGAAATATAAGGAACATGAAAAGGAGAAGAACATACATGCTGATCAATGATGTCCCTTTCTCTTATGGAAAAGATATGTCATGAGCAGTTTGTGTGTGATGTTGTATGGCAGAACTGGTTATCAGGGTAATTTAGTACACCCTATGGCTTCTATTGAAAGAAAACTAAATCACATGTCAAGCATTATAAAGCACGAAAGTAAACAATCAGACAAGTTGATATCAGATGGTTTTGGAGATTGTAGATATAATTTTCAGAAGAGTATTGTTTTCATGCAATTTTTGTTGACTCATTCTATGCCCCAAATGGATTTGTGTTGGATCTATTTGCTGATATTGTCTCTATGATGGAAGCAGCCGCTATTTTGGGTGCCAATTACTTTGCAATAGAGAAGGATAAAACATTATGTCAGATTGTCATGGAATTGCAGGGCTGTAACAGGCCAAGATCCCTTGGATTTTTTGGTCCCCAAAAAAATATTGAAGACGAAGATGACGAGGAGATGGCAACTGCAGACCATTCAGAGATTCATGCCCCATTATTTTAATCTAAATGACAAATAAATAATCTTGGTAGTTGCTTGCATGTATATCCAGAACAATTGGCATCATGGCCTCCAAGTCTTGCATTCTTCTTGGAAGTAAGTCTTGAAATGGACATAGATAGGTTATCTTGAATATCCGAAATATCTATTTAAATTCACGTTCTTCTGATGCATGCATATGTTCAAGACCAACTTCCACCTCCTCCATAAGATTTGTTAAAGATGCAGCAGCTATTTCATTCTGCACTGATATGCAGAAATCGAGAATGGTGTGAAGTGAAGGAAAAATATGTAGACTTAAAATATTTGATGAAGTTAGCATGTAGACAGATTAAAATAGTTGATGCCATTATCATGTAGACAGAGTTTTTTCTCAATGCATGTACAAGTAAAACTACCTTATCTGAGCATATGTATAATTTGTGATGGGGAAAACAGAGTTGTTAAGATGTGTTATGTATACGAGGTTTCTGTACAAGATGCTTGCATTTTGGATCTCAAGCATTTTAGCCAAGAGAATGATCTAAATGGGGAAAAATTAAAGCCAAATCCTGAAGTTCTCTTCAAGTATCTGGAAACTATGATACATGTTTATTCCATTCAGCACTGAGGCAAATATAAATTCTCTAGCATATTTTGTGTTGCCTATGGATGACAGCAAGCTAGTGGAAAAATTGGTACAAGTCCACAAGAAGTGGCAAAAGGTAGCATCTATAATTGTTGAGTGGACCAGGAAACGATGCGTTCCTCTGTTGCTCTGTTGGTTACGAAACTTCAAATTTCTAAGTGTCGAAATATTGGTTATAGTGATTACTAATGAATACCAAGTTGAAAGTGTTCTCTTCGGCGATCGTGGAGCCGTATCAGGTAGAGAACTGCAGTCTAAGGAGTGAACCAAATAGTTGGTTTAACTCTTAACCTGCATCTTTACAGCGCTGGGGATAGGTTCTGCTGTTATTATATGCTCAACAGTGTCCCCGAACTATGTAATCGAGCTTGAAAAATGGCTTGCTAGTTTGAAATAATTCTTCTGTAAAAAAACACCAGAACTAAGACACAACTGAAGGAAAAAGAAAGAAAAAAGATTTATTCCCATCATTCAAATACGTTTCTCCAAATTGGTCCATGGTGTAATGAAGATTAAGAAATTTGTATGCCACATTTCGTGAATTTTCTGCAAACGTATAACCATAAAAATTCATACCATGCTTCAGAGCATAACAAGCTGAAAGTGGCTTCATTTGATACTATCTAAAAAACCAACAACATTGAGAGTTTATGCCTATGTGACATGTTGTGTCTTGCCCCTTATTCAGACAGGTGCCCACCATCTCCGCATCGAGATGGGCAGGTGGATTGGGGAGCCCCGCCAGGACAGGCTCTGTCAGTGCTGTCAAACGGGTGCCATTGAGGATGAGTCTCATACTTTCCAGAGCTGCCCTGCATTCAGTCAGATCCGGGCCAGATACGTTCCCTTAGTACGGCCGGACTTGCCCCTACATTTGCTGATGAACACACCGTCAGTACGTGCTCTGGGGTCGTACATTCAGGAGGTACTGGATCTGCGAGCCCACCTTTGCCCCCGCCTGGCTGCCCGCTGATCAGGCACTATGAGTACGGTATATGAGTGTATATATTTGTGTGTTTTTGCATTTTGTATATTGGAACAGTTTGTCAGCAGGCTGATTGCTGCCACGGGTTTTCCCTCGAAAACCCTTCGGGGCGGGGGTTTTTTAATCCGGGTAGTAATTCGCTTGCTGCGCCTTTGTATTGGGTCCCATAGACCGATTGGTCTCCGTGGACGATAAAAATACCTTCCTTCCTTTAGATTTGATATTAAAGTGCATATAGTGGTTGTCACATTACATGGCATACATTATAGGTGGTTAATCTAGAACTTAATGTTCTTGTATATAAGGCAAAGCAAGAGAACAGTAATGTGTATGAGTTTGCCAAGCAAAAAAAACACTTTGCACATACTAAAAATATTTATAACAAAGATTTTCCCCCAGAGCACAAGGAACCAGGAATTCTAACAAGTATACCAAGGTTGCTCATGAATCCCTCCTGAAACCAAATTGAGCAGTTCAACCTATGGACTTGGTCTCAGAGCTTGAGAGACAATGAATGAAATAAGAGATTGTTTAACAACTTTTTGATCCACAAGTCAAAGTTTTATGGTGCTTGTCGTATTAGATGTGTTTTAACATTAGGATATATTTCATTATAGGTCAAATGTATCACATCTTAAAAAAAATATGTGTTCTTGCCTTTTCTATCTATAAATCTACAAGATATAACAATAAAGCCACCTCAACATGGCATTAAATTCAGGATGAGTGTGTTAAATACAGTGGTACAACTCCCCATGTTCTAGATTCATAACAAACATATTTGCCATTTTGTCCTCCCCCTTGTGCTTTTGCCATCTATTAACGCTTGAGATCAATTTTGCCCCCCTTCCCCGTGCTCCTACCATCCATTAGCACATCTTAAGCTTCCCAACTATAAGAGAACCATAGCCACGAATTGCTAACCAATGAGCATTCTAACGGCCATAACATGCATGATCCTGGGTTCGTCATTAAGGATAACACTTGAAGAGGTTCCTAGGGATGGATATTTGTGAGGACCTCAGTGTATAGATCTAGAAACTATATGTAACACACCTTCAGGGCAAAATAGGTGAGTCATTTATCTCATGAATATACATGCCTCCTCAACACCTACAAACTAACTAGCCCACCTTACATGGACCTACTAAGTAGACATGCTTGATCCACACTAACACCTACCTTCTCAAAATATCTAACACACCCATGACCCACTCCATACACTAGAAATATAATGCAAATCTCAACTGTTGATGTGAACCTTGGATATTGATGTCTAATTATTGCCAATTATGTTGGGTAATACACTCTGTTTTGTTTGGGTATTAATATTTTATTAATAGCCTATCAAGTTGGGCATGCATGTCTGGCATGATTTGCACTCTCCACGTTATATAAACACGGTGATAAAATGGACAAAATGGAATATACGGGAGGCGTAAGGTGATAGAGCTGATATAAGATGAAAAAAGAAACAGTACCAAGCTAGGAAGGAAAGAAGAAATGGACAAAATGGGCACACATAATTTAGTGCATGCATTCACCACATGTCAGTATGTTTGTATCCAATGCATCTACTCAAGTAAGTTCAAAAAATTCCTAGCATCTCGTTAGGCCCTTTTTATTGTATAGCCCAGGCATCCAATGCATCCAATTTTATTGTATGGCACATGGCCCTACTTTTGCCACAAAAATGTTGAAGGTGCTGGTGTATGAAATGGCACATGGCCCTACTTTTGCCACAAAATGGTGAAGAGGGAAAAAAAATTCCTTGGTGCAAAGGTCGAAGTCCAAGATTTTTTGGTCCACATATATAGTCTCAAGGGAAAAAGACAATGCAAAGGCTAAAGCCCTCCAATCTGTTCAAACATGTGCAACTTATTATCTCTAGTCTCTACTCTACACCCGGGCATTAATTTGTTATCCTCTTATTGTTAAATAAGCAGGAAAGGCCAAGAAGCGTTCAAAGCAGAAAGGGACATGTAATGTATTTATTATCAAAAACATGCAATGGGACTGATATTGTAGTTCCCTAAAAGTCATAAAGCTCTAAATCTATAGATGCATAAAATGATGTTGACCAAGAGCATCCAAGAATTGGATTGGAATCCAGGCATCCAGTAGCAACCAAATTACAGTAAATTTTGACCAGGGACGGCCATAGAGATGATTATGTGCTATAACCCACAGGGCCAGAGGCCAAGTGGGTTATGCACATAACCATCAAGATCATTAACCTCCTTAAATCAGGGACGGAGAAGATTATCTTCAATCCTATCCACCCATCCAAATATCCAACCGCCATTTGCAATGGGTGATTATCGCCATAATCTGCAACGGGTTATGAAGATAATCTTAACTCCTCTTGATCCAACGGATATCAATGGTTGGATCCTGATAATCTTCGACATCCCTGATTTAAGGTAAGACTTTCAATTCAAGTCAAAACAAAAGTATATACAATGTTGTAGAAGCTTCCTGCTTCAAAAACTTGTTTTATTCGTGTTTTCTATGGAAAGACCTTTTCTTAGTTAGAGTCCTGGAAGGAAGCCATATTGACCTGAAGTATTTACACCAGAGAAGTGTACTTCACTTTCCAGAACTCTAATGCTTATGCAAATTGATGAGATGATGACGACGAAAATGATGAAGATGATGGTCCCAACACAAGAACTATAAACCCCCAAAAAATGAGAAGTTTGCAGCACTGATCAGGTCCAGAGCAGTTCGCCCAGGTCAGGAAGATCAAAGCCTGAGAAGGAGAATGATCTAAAATGGTTATGGTGTATTTCTGGAGCGGCCGGCGCGGGCTCAGGTTTTGCAGCTGACACAGGTTTTGCCGCTGACAGAACAGCAGCCTGCTGCATTTTCATGTAGAGTATTTCAGCCTGAGCCAATGCAAGCTGGGTTTGAAGTTGAGTCACCTGTTGTTGAAGGGAAGAGATTGCCCCTACACATCCATAGACAGGGTCTCTGATTCTAGCATGAGCTTCATAGACCATACTGCTCACAGCATCTGCTCTGTGCTCCAAAGGAAGCTCCTGAAATATTTGGTACATGAGTGAGTATTATATTAAATCTCATTATCATGCTAGAAAGCATACAATTAGCCTAACATGGAGTATAACAGACATGCAACATGGGAAAACATATGTGCACATAACATTCAGATTCATAATACATATACAAATACATGCAGACATGTCAACATTCATAATCAACATTCATAATCCCACATGCAGAGCTTCTGCCTGTTTAGATAAACAACTCTTTCAACAAAAAGAATTTTTGGCCCTAAAAAAAGGACTTTTGGATTCCATCTCACCTGAAGAACTTTGTTAACATTGCTAGCGCCAAAAACTCGGTGGACACTTGCGAATTTGAGCGGCTCATCGGGTGGAAAATGAGGGGCAAAAACACATTCCTTAGTGCATCGCCTTCGGAGCAGCTTACAAGCAGCACAGGGCGAAGGTGCAGAAGCGGCCATATCAATTGAATAGCAGATCGACGAATGAATCAGACTCTAATAGTAGTCGAATTTGGCAGCCCCTGCGGTCGGATCTGCCCAAGCCGTCTTGACAGATTTTTATTATGCTTTTGGCCGCCCCGAGAGAATTCATTATGTAGGTCCCCCCCAAAACGGCTTAACAGACCCCGTTAAGCCCAAACCTAATTTTAACCACCAGTGTGAATCCATCTTTTTTCCTCCCAAACGCTAAAGCCGTTAACAGTTGACGGTTAGATGCCTCGAAAGTCGCGCTATAATTTTCTCATTTACTAATTCCGGATCGCTTTCAAAAAGTTTACATCTTTAGTTTGTAAGTTGTTTAGTTCGCTTTCAAAATATGATAAGGGGACTTCACATGGGCTCTTCCTGCCCTTCAATGAATGAGCATTGTTGGTCTTCGATACCAAACCTTCACATGGGTGCCCCCTTCAGCTTTGGCCTACTAGGGCCCCCTCTGTCGGAGGCCTGTAAAGTTACCCTGCTACCTGCTTGTCAAATGGTGAGCATGAATCAAGGCCACTGCTAAATTTCTTCCATTCGTTAACTTCAACTGCCTCTGCCCTTTCCTTCTCTCTCACACTTATAGTGCGCATGAAATACTCTTTTGCCCATAACTCCAGTAAAGTCTATACAATTCGTCTCAGACCAACGAATGAAACATCCCTTTGCCCATAACTCTAGTAAAATCTGTACATTTCGTCTAAGATCAACAAATTTCCTTCGTCTGTTTGTCAGTCGTTGGAACATGTGGCCATCTTCTAAGCTGCCATGTGTTGCTATATAGAAACATTTATGACGTTTTGTTCCAAACCGTGTTGCACTTTCAGGCATTATTCCAAACCGTGTTGCACTTTCAGGCCTTGTCCCCTAACGTTTTCCTAGTAGGCAGCATCCGTCATGAAAAGCAAAATTCATGCTCAATGTCGTATAATGGTGACAACCTCGAATAACCATTAAGGGCTGAGAGCGAAAGGGAGTGTTTTGGAAGAAGGGGATAAAGGTGGGGGGACCAAGTTCCATTATTGTACATCGTTTTTAGACAACAACCCTAAGGGATATCGATAGAGATGTTGCCTTCTTGCCTCTTTCAACAATAATTATCTAAATTGTAAGTTTTGAGTGCAAGGCTTCTGGATTTAGAAAGTATGTTCTAGATTTTGAATGGATGCGATTTCTAAATAACCATCATCGCATCACCAATGTATTTTGTGGTGTGTGTTCCATTCCTTCACAAAAGAAGACGGAAAAAGAACAACCATGTGGCATGTGGGAGCCATGCACATGCACACACATTGCAACAAGAGTGTTATAATGGTATCCATTCCACACGTGACAATCGTAATTCTAAGTAGTTGAACATATATTGGGGGATGGTGCCCTTGGTTAGGGAAATTCCCTGGAACCATAGCAACCTACTCTGCAAAATTGAAAAAAGACATGTTAACTAAAAGTTAAAACGGTTCCCTCCCCCTAAAAGAATGTCACTTTTTAGGAAAAAAGTCTGGTCTGGAAAAAAAGAGGAGGAAAAATTTCAACATGTCATTTTTCTTGCCGGATATTCATGGAATACCCATTTCGAATTTTCCTTTTTGGTTTAGGTTTAGGGTTACATGGGTTTTAGGCGGCATCGTTTACCAGAAGAGAGATAGCATTTACCAGTATCAGAGGAGAGGCCAGCGAGGAGCAGATCTGGCGGTGTGGATCTTTCCAAACAGATTTGGCTGCGTCGATCCTCCCAAGGCTTGAGGCCGGAGAAAGCGGATTTGGCTGCTGCTGGGTTGGAACTCGTGGATCTCTCCAAGACTTTGCCCATTGCATTTTTATGGCTTTGCTTGTAGCACCACAACACCATCAGGCTGGATATGGATGATTTAGTGGAAAGGGATTCTAATACCAAATGTAAGCTTCCGGTTCATATTTTTCCTTCTTTTTCTAGCTCATGCAGCTCCAGCAAAGATGCCCAGCGTACCCATCAAGATAAGGTTTGTTATGCTGGAGTTTTTTGTCTTTGTTTATTTTGTAAGATTTTCCATTCTTATTTTGTTTTTGCTTTCTTTGTTGTTGTTAGTCAAGAACAATACCGTTTTTGCTGGTGTGATATTCTCTGGATAATATGATACTACACTGTATTTTCGTAGATTGAAATGAAGAGCTTGAACCAGGTTAGTGTGCATTTTTGTCGTATTGTTTTTAACATAAAAGCAGGGAAAACGGGATCTTTTTTTCACATTGTGGGGATGGCCTTTTTATTATTCATAGAATAGAATAGACTAGAATTGGTTTTTTATCATCGGAGACCAATTGGCCTATGGGACCCAAACAGAAAGAAAGAAAGAAAGAAAGAAAGAAAGAAAGATTTATTAACGTCTACGTAAGACCCGAAGGAGAGCAGCAAGCGTATTACTGCCAGGATTAAAAAAACCCCGACCCGAAGGGTTTTCGAGGGAAAAATCTTAGCAGTAATAAGTATGCTGGTACACTGTACAATTGTATAGGACAATTCAATACTATCCTAAAGGACAAGACTGAGTCCATGTATCTATAACCTCCTGGAGGTATGACCCCAACAAGTCCACGGACGATGTATTCAATAACTCATGCAGAGGCTGGCCAGGCACTACTATATAACTGACCATACTGCGCTCGGATATGGGCAAATGTTGGGCTGATCTGGAGGGCATGGCATTCGTCTTCAATGGCGCCCTGGTGGCAACACTGACATAGCCTCTCCTCCCGTGCTTCCCGAGTCCAACGTCCTGTCTCAATGCGGAGACGATGTGCATCCTTGCGAATGCAAGCTATAAGTCTGCGCTTCTTCATGGGCAAATGGGTGTACAAGTACTGGTGTGGGCCTCCTGTGAGCCTAGGATTGCTGTTAATAGTGTGCCATCTTAACGTGCGTCAGAGCATCTGCGTCTCAAGCTTGCGAAGGAAAGTAGCATCTAGGTACAGCTTTAGTGCATTGTGATCCTTCTTTGTCTGTACCTTACACATCTGCTTGCCTGTACATCCCAACGTGAGAACCATTGAACTTGCTTGTCCTTCTAGCAGGCTTTTAGACGTTGGAGACCCATTGCTATGGCTAAAGCAAGGTTGGGCAAATGTGCGTCACCCATAGCGACCACCTTCTGGAAGTAAATAATATGGCATTCCAATGCAGCCCTTTGAAGGGGTATAAAATCTGTCTCCTGGAGCTGGATCTGATATGGAACTGTGGATTTTACTCCAAGGGCCCGTGCCAAGAAGGCTTTCTGCACCTGTTCGAGATCATTCCAGGTGGTGAGGGATATCATCGGACTCCACACTTCTGCTCCGTACAGGAGGACCGGCTCGACCAAGGCCCTAAACAGGTGTGACTGGTGGCCCCAGGCATACAACTCTGCCTTGTAGCTGTTGTTCTACATGGCATAAGTGCTTTCCAACCTGCCTGACCCGCAACATGATGGCAGCATCCCAATGGGTGGTAGTAGAGAAGTCGATCTCCAAGTACTTGTAGGTCAAAGCCACCTCTACATCTTAGCCCTGGTAAGTGAATGAGGGAAGCCTTGGCTGACGGGATGACGAAACTAGCAGCACCCTAGTTTTGGCCAAGTTAACTCGCATGCCAGTGAATCGGCAAAAAGTGTCAAGAGCATCTAGGTGACGTTGCATGTCCTCTGGAGTATAGGCCAGGAGGTCGACATCGTCGGCATATATGAGTTGCCGGATTGTGTGATGCATGATATGGGCGCCCGCCCCTCTGTGCTCAGAAATCCAGTCTTCCAGCTGATCAATGTATAGGCCAAAGAGTGTGGGGGAGAGGGGGCAACCCTGATGTACTCCAATACTACTGATTACCGGTTGTCCTTGATGATGTGATACGGCCTGAGCATGCCTCGTATAGCCTGGATATTGCGTTCTGCAAGTCGAGGGGGGTCCCCAGCTGCCGCAATCTGTCCCATAACTTGTCCCAGGCACTACTATAGAATGGACAATTTGCGACGTCAATAGCGACGTCCTAGCAGCATATCAGCGACGTCAGACGTTGCATGCACACGCCCTAAGAACGTTTCCCGCATGTCGCAAACGATGTCGCCGTGGATTTGTCACAGCGCGACGTCGCGTCGCATATGCCACATTATAGAAACGTCATTGACGTTGTAAAAATGTACATGATATGTCATTTTTACGTTGTAAACACGTTTCGTATGCGGCGTGATGGTAACGTCATTGACGTTGTAAAAACGCACATCATATGTGATACGATTCATTGATTATGGGGAGCTAAGTAACTGCTTAGCAGCATCTCAAGTGAAGAACAAGATCCAATTATCATATATCTCAGATAAATATATTGAATTACATGGTTAACCGCCCAATCGAGTCCACAGGGTTATGACAAACAAAGCAATACAAACATTCATGGTAGAGTTTAACTCTGACTCTGGCTCACCACTGTTCAGATTAATTTCAGCTACTCCACGCAGCCGTAATTTGATTTCAGACTTCAACACTAGGCTGTATAAACTAAGCCGTTTGGGGTTTCTATAGCAATATCGACAAGCTTCCCTGGAGCTATTTCAGGTCTTCAAGAAATCTCAAACACGAGCATCTGCCTTCCGCCTGCGTTTTAGTCTCGCCTTTACAGTCACTCCTTCTTCAACGGAATAAGTCTCCTCTTTAGCAGAAGCCTGACAATCTGATTTGGTAGTAGGTCTGAGCACAAGGTCGGCTGGCTCTTTCATCAATTCGAATTTGGCTATGATCCCTTCTCTCAATCTTCAAGAGCGCTTATGGATCTGCCTTCGTCAACAATCTGCTGGGCAACTCTGAATTTCTGATGCATGTGTTCGCCCATGATTTCCTATTCCCTGTCCGAGAGTCACTGTTCCTGGTCCAAATCGTACTGCTCCATGTCGCCCCTCTGTTTTTTTTATAATAGGCCCCTTTTTAAAAGAAAAGGCCCATTATCTTTATAAATCTCTAGAATCTTTGGCCTTTTTTAACCAAAATAGGCGATGCCTTTTTATCTGACCCCATCTTGGTACCGCCTTTTATTAGCATGTCCAATAAGACTAAAGGTCCCTAATTATATATGTTTCCCCTTCCAATGGTTATCCCTTGCCTTCAATATATTGTTAGGCAACATGGGAATAACTCATTAACATGTAATGTTTGCCATATTTTTCATGCCCCATAACCCTGGCGCCGTGGACCACTCCCCCGTGCTTTATTCCGTATCAATCCATCCCGTCTCAAAAAGAGATCGTCTGCGATCATCCGAGTACGCTCCAGTTTGGTCCATCCCTTCTCAGGGTGGTTATTCCACGATTAACATGAACCGGGAGGTTTCTCAAACCTGCGAACTCAAGAAACAGTTATATATGTTATTGTACTTCCACAGTACCATATATCTCTGACACCTCCGCGTCCCTATTCTTTCAATCTCTGCAAAATTCCAGAAATAATAGCTATGGATATCTGCGTACTTCTACAATATGATATATCTCTTGTACCTCCGCGGTACGTTATTATCTTTCGTACCTCCGCAGTACTACTTGATTGTATCTCCGCGATACAATGTATCTCCGCGATATAGATGTAACTTTGTCAAGCCTATTGTGTTGCAATCACAATTTCTACTCCTCATCTAATGCACTCTTGTTCAAGCCTATTGT
Organism: Isoetes taiwanensis; assembly: GCA_021234155.1. Taxonomy (NCBI): domain Eukaryota; kingdom Viridiplantae; phylum Streptophyta; class Lycopodiopsida; order Isoetales; family Isoetaceae; genus Isoetes; species Isoetes taiwanensis. Next base: position 5,573,486 of record JAJEKV010000061.1, read on the forward strand.
GCTGCAGACACAATTGTTGATCTACCAAGAGGCATTCACGTATACCATGTTCAGGTCTATTACATTGCAATCGTAATTACCAATCTACCATGGGTATACACAACAAAAGTATTCATTCTTTATTCCAAATAAAGAAATTCCACTTACAAACTTTACCCATAAGTCTATCTCATAGGAAAATAATTTGAGATACCGCATCCAAATTTTAGCGTCCGTATCCTTGACAGCTTGTACGTAAAGTTCCCCCCTAATGCTTATTACGAAGCAAACTTGCAAATAAGGTCAAGTGTTAATATAAATGACTTCCAAAGTCAGATATTCATATAAATGACCCCCATGGCCAATCGGCCTCTCAGATCACCATGATCTGACTCCGCAATCTCAAGCAAGAAGCTTTGCAGTTCTCATGCTCAGGCTTAAAGGTTGGAAGTTACACAGGCTCAAATGATCAAAGCAAATTTCTAGAGATGGCAAGAGGTTATGGCGGGTAGTTCGGCTATTAGGACAAAGCAGAGCTCAATGTTGTACAATAGGTGTTACTTGTCTCTGAGACAAGCTTTTTCCACGACAACCCATCAGTCACTCTTATTATTCTATAACCCCCAAAGGATCATAGAAGTTTCCCCAATAACCTGAACTCGTTCACAACAAGTCGGTCCCATATACTTCGAGCATTCTCCATGGAAGCACCGAGATTTCTTCTGTTCTTCCCCCCCTTCTTTACGCCATTGATGTTCCAATACCGATTGCACCAATAGTTGCCTAATCCACCTTATTTTCAATACCCATTAACTGAAACAGTATGATTCTTCATCAAGCACAAGATCTTTATCCCAAAATCACACGGGCTCCAGAACTCTAAGTCTCCACTTTGGACGCTACGCTCACGCTCCAAAGATTCGTCAGTTCACCCATATACTTGGCCCCAACACTTCCTTGACAAAGTTAAATCCAATTGTACTTGCAGCACAAGCTTGCAAGATTCTTGGTATTTCACAGCCTTGGAGTATGATACCACCACTGGTTCTGTCTTCTTTAATCCAAAACAGAAATTCAAAGTCTTGGTGATGTTCCCACAACCCATAGATTCCATAAGCATCGCAGCCTCCACTTGATATGATTCATTGATTATGGGAAGCTAAGTAACTGCTTAGCAGCATCTCAAGTGAAGAACAAGATCCAATTATCGTATATCTCAGATACATATACTGAGCTACACGATTAACTGCTCAACCGGGTCCACAGGGTTATGGCCAACATGGCAATACAAACATTCATGGCAGAGCTTAACTCTGAGTCTGGCTCACCAGCCATCTAGATTAATTCCAGCTACTCCAGCAGCCATAATTTGATCTCAGACTTCAACACTAGGCTGTATAAACTAAGCCGTTTGAGGTTTCTACAGCAATATTGACAAGCTTCCCTGGAGCTATTTCAGGTCTTCAAGAAATCTCTCAAACACGAGCATCTGCCTTCCGCCTGCATTTTAGTCTTGCCTTTACAGTCACTCCTCCTTCAATGGAATAAGTCTCCTCTTTAGCAGAAGCCTGACAATCTGGTTTGGCAGCAGGTCTGAGCAGAAGGTCGGCCAGCTCTTGCATCAATTCGAATTTGGCTGTGCTCTTGCATCAATTCGAATTTGGCTGTGCTCCCTTATGGATCTGCCTCCGTCAACAATCCGCTGGATAACTCTGATTTCCTGATGACTGTGTTCGCCCACGATTCCCTATTCCCTGTCCGAGAGTCCCTGTTCCTGGTCCAAATTATACTGCTCCATGTCGCCCCTCTCTATTTTTTTTATAACAGGTCGATGCTCTCTATAGATATTTGCTCTTGCCCCCCTTTTTAAAAGAAAAGGCCCCTTATCTTTATAAATCTCCCTTAAATCAGAACCTTTGGCCTTTTTTAACCAAAATAGTCGATAGTCTTGAGCCTTCTAAGCATCTGTCTCGTGTTCCTGCTTGCCTTCGGGCCATTGTACGGCGTATTTCTTTCGTATTTTTTGCATATTTTCCACGTATTTTCCTTGTTTTCGAGTGGGTTCATGACAAAATCGTTCGACCTAGCCGGACCGACCATTGCCATCCAAAGCCTAATTTCTGACGTCAGAATAATACTCTTTAGCCATACGAATACCCCCCCTCAACCTTCCAAAATTTTATGTTATGCCAACCCAAATCAATAATTGCCCAATCAACAATTGCCCAAGATAATAGTTACTGAAAGAAACACATTTATTTGGTTCAAATAAAGAAAAACCAATTAAGAAGCAAATGTGCATATTGAATCATGCAGTATCGATTGCCATTCCAAATAAATGGCCATGCACATATGATATGAAATCAAGTTTGTATTTCAGCCTCGACATTATTTAAATGCATTTATTTCACAAAAAAGCTAGGACAAAGGGCATGCCCGCATCATAGGTTTTTTAACAACCAAATCTTGTTTCCTATTTTTCGCTTTATTTGCTAACAATACAATTACTATATATAAATACTATATGGACACCTACAATCATATCTTTCATCATCAAAGCGGCTTGAGTCGTATGATGGTGACATTGCCTATCTCTTAATGGAGCACCTTTGAGAAGTCTAATACACAATGGCAAACTTTATTTTAAAATCATGGCATGCAGATAGCTTATAGTGTCTTAACCTCGTTACAAAAGTAATGCAACAATAAAAAACATCATTTTAAAATAGGAAGTGCTCACATGCCACAAATATAAAACTACCAATCTAAACTGATTACAACCAATCTAAACTGATTACAACACGACTTCAAATCTTGTATGTTCAATTACTTCAAGAATGCATTTTGTTTTGCGCAATAAATTTCTTGTAAATATAAATGAGTTGATAGTTTGGAACTTCTATTATTTCGTTATTTACTTTTGTCAATGTTGAGCTATGCTAAAAGAAGATGGAAGTACCCTTCCAAAAGAAAAATCACTACAATTAATGATGTGTCGTTTGGAAGTAATTATGCAGCTACAAAATAAGAAAAAAGATGGAAGCCTTACCATGCCAACAACTATCCTATACTAAGCTACCGTATTAAGTCAACACTATATACAACTTTAAAAGGGACTACAATCATCTCTAAGGATGAAGGTACACGAAGAATCACCTGGTGACTAAAGATGTCAACCTTTTCAAGACAAATAACGTTTTCTTGTGCTGATCTCTGAAACAATTGAAGTACATAGAAAAAAATACTATGTTAGTAGCATATCCCCTTGCCAAACATAACAGTAGAACCGTCTCCTAACCAGATAGTTGCAGCTCAAATCTATGTAACTGCTCAATAAATCCTGCATTAGGTGATGCCCCAGGTCTTTTGCTTTTCACAATCTCAAGAGCTTGGTTAAGAGTGAGACCTTTTTTGCTTAGCAAATATGCTAAAACCACAGTCACACTGGAAACACAAAAACACTAGTCAGCCATCGACACTTGTCAGAGACAACACACAGAAAAACTTTTAACACTTGATTTACCTCCTCGACCGACCAGCAAAACAATGGACTAGTACACCGTTTCCCTTTTCTCTGGCCTCATCAATGAAGTTGAAGCAAACCTCAAAATGCTGCATCAAGTTTACATCTGGACTATCTAAAACTGCACAGCCATTGCAATAAGAGCTTGCGAAAAGGAGTGCAGCTTTAATGGTCACAAAGACAATCCAGACTGAGGGACCTACCATCTATACGCATATATTTGAAATCTTGTAGGAATGGCATATCGACAGAATTTGCAACTATTAGTATATGAGTAATATTCAATCTCTGTAATATTGCTTTATTGTATGCTGCTCCAATTGAACCAAGGTATAGCCCCTGCCAAAAAGAACAAAGGCAAAAATATTAAAAAGTAAACATTCGACCTGTTCAGCTGCTTAAAGAAATCAGTCTTATGGACTTTACAGCAGTGCATAATCTAAATTTTATCTTGCAGAAAAAGCCAACATGAATTCACACATTCACAAACCAACAGATCTAATGGAGATACTCAAAGGAAATGAAGAAACCAAAATGCCTTTCTTGAGTCGGTGGAGAAAAAGTTAATCAAAAACAAAAAGTACATCTTGTTGTCTATCTTGTTATCTGTGACTGCATTGGCCATGAACTTTATAAAGACAAACAGGAAAGGGAGAGAGAAAATGAGAACCCTCTTAAGCTTCGAGTACAAAATGGTTTTTGCAACTATGATGATGCTATATCATAGATTTCCTGAAAAAAGAAGATCCATGGGAATTTTCATGCAGCCACGGCATAGATAAGATAAGAAGAAAAATAATCACTGCAGAAAAAAGATGATTGATAATCATTCAAGAAATCCACAAGCAACAAGGATACTCTGAAAAGTATTACTGATAAATCCTGTAGCAGGAAAAGGACATATAACTCTTTTGAATGAGGGATCATGGAGGTGAAACAAGAAGCTATGAAAAAATGTGCTTCTAACGCCAAGAAAATTAATAGCAGAATTATGTCTTGGCAGATAACATGCTCTAGGTATTGAGAAACCTAAAACAAACCACATGACATGCATGCACGCAGACATGCACGCAAGGAAAAACGTATGATAGATGCAATACTCTTAATAAAAAGAGAGAATTACAAGAAAAAAGCTAGAAAGATGCACTTGTTACACATGTGGTCACATAGCCAACCTGGTCAATTTCACAAGGAATACTATCATTCCTCAAGTGCTTAGCAAGGCAAAATGCTCGTAAAAACTTGGCTATTTTCTGCTGGTCAAGTTGTTCCATATCTTTTAGGACTGGATGAGCTCGCAGTTATCCCCTTGTCAAAGACTGATAAGAATACGTCTGTAAGAACCTCTTTGCGCATGCTCATTTACAACTTACCCAACGTACAATCTGTAGTTACAACAGCTCATGTTAATTACGTTGAAGAACAAAGCAAAAGTAACTTTCTCAGGCCAAAGTAATGCAAACACATATTCATGTCATCTGAAATCATTTTGGCTTATGATACAACGCAGCAAAAAGGTTCCTACTAAATGCTACACTGTTGCCCTTGAAGCGGATGAGACAATTATAATTGACAACATGAAAAAATTAAGTATAACCTTGATATGAACAGAAGACTTACCCATGATCGAGAACCGCTGCCTGGCGCTAGGCCTAGAAGAGGTAACGAAGGAAAATTGATCCGCAAGTTTGGCAGCGGGAGGGACGCACTGGATTCGCAGCATGTGCAGGTAAATTGATCCTGGCCGTCGCAAGCGAAAGACTGGTATTTCAATGCTACCTCCACTGCCACGTAGGCAAGATAAATATCCGCAACAATTACAATTTTAGTACAAGAGCACTACCATGTGCTGCTTTTCAGACATGAATGATGTTTGTAGCCTAGTGGGCATTGAATAACGTGAAAACGATAATGAAGTGAATCATACACACAAATAATACAATTTAATGACGTGCATTGCTACAAAGAGATTGTTTCATTTGAAGGCCGTATTTCTTGCGACCTAGAATGACTCGGAGCAGGCGCACAAGAAGCCCATCACTATACATGATTATAAAACCTACCTGCTAACGTACTTACCCATAAAGCGATTGCTTCGGTTCGTACATGAGCATACCACTTGAGAATTGAGACAAACAGATAAGCCCGGGAAGAGCGGGAATGGAGGATCTGCCAATGTTGTTATCTAAGAGTTATTGAAGATGAGGATCACACTCTTCAGTGATCCCCAGCATTTGCACCTATCTGCAGATTTTTTACACCTAATCAGCAGCAACATGTACTGATGAACACGCCTGCAGTAGGAGTTCTGGCATCTTATGTTCATGAGATTTGGATATATGGGCTCAATTATGTCGATCCTCACACAACCATGTACATATATATAGTTTGCCAACAAGCCTATTATTGCTAAGGATCTATAGACCAAAGAACTCCACAGCCTTTCGATGGCTTATGATCCCTAAAGACCCCCTCTATTGTATTATACTTATGCTAGGGCCTAGGGCAGAGATATGACATTTTTAAATATAGTAAACCCCGAATGCATGTTCTTGAATTCTAGCATGATCCACACAGTCATATCTTTCTTTCTTGCTCTATTCTATTCTCTTGCTTATGCCTTCTATAAGGATCCTTTAAAATCTTATATAGATGCTAACTCTAATGGCATTGACAGTTCACTCTAGTACAACTAGCAGTGAACCAAATGTGCTACTTTTGCAACCACCACTTAAGTGGTTGTGCTACTAACACTAATGTGCTTTGACTTCATAGCCACATAACTAATTGTATTTAGACACTTAGCACTTCTCTTATGCATTGGTGGCATGCGTCCCATAAACCTTTAGGTTTAATGTTCCTATGTGACCTAGGATCCAACATTTGTACGTAACATTAATTCAATGCTCAATAAACTATATAACACAATCGACATAATTTTTTTCCTTAAATTGATTAACTCATAAAAGTACAACCAGAGTAGCACTAAATATTCACGAAATTGTACTTCACATCCCATACACTCACAAACACCTAAATTATTTCATGAAGCATTTATAGTATTTTTCCATTTTTGCGTACAATACCTGTTTAGAAAAAACATCAATGGCTACTCCATTTTTGCGTATAATACTTGTTTAAAACAAACAACAGTGACGATGACGACGGCAACGTCGACAACGACGACGACGACGATGATAGCAGCAGCAGCAGCAGCAGCAGCAGCAGCAGCAGCAACAACAACAACAACAACAACAACAACAAATTCGTCTATCACCAATCAACTCTCATGCTCATCCACATAAATATCTTGAGCACTCAATGACTATACATTCTATGATGTCGCAAATCTTCCACTGCGCATTCCACGCACACCTAATATCTAAACCCTAAACCCACCTAATACCAGAAAATCTATGCATTACATTATATATATCTATTCTATTCCACACTATGCTTTCATTATTGCTACTCATTCATGCATCCCTAGGTAATTTCTGAGATCCCTAAGCCCTCCACAATAAGCACTCCATTGCATCTATTTACATGATCTTCTTATATTATAAAATTATGGCGTAAGTATATATGTCATGCATCAAACATGGAGGGCTCAGATTGTGCCACGTGGCATGCCAAGTGTACTTTTTAATGCCAAAAGGTGCTATAGGCACTGCTCCAAAAAGGCGCCTGTACGTTTGGAAGCTTCATGGGGAAGATATGCGGAGACCATAAGGGTTCAGAAATCTGGTGCAGGAATTAACCGGAGCAGGGTCTTCTTCGTTACAGCATAAAATAGGGCTCATCCTGCCATAGCTGCTTCTTTAACAAGAAAAACATGGTTAGATTTCGTCGAAAAATCCCGTCAGGAAGGAGGGCTTTCGATTATGGGCGAAAGCTTAAATCCTCTGTTTGACCTTCATGCAGAAAAAAGACCCATGCTGCAGTGGCACTCTATTTCAAGCATTCAATTCATGCAATCCGGCAGCTAAAAACCTCCAATGATCGCCCATTCTAGTCCCCTGGATCCTTAATCCATGAACGTGGCTGCAGATGGAAGCAACCCAAGGATCAAATCGAGCTGGTAGACGGATGGCGATGGTCAGAATTGACAAAAAGGGAACAGATCTGGGGTAAAAAAAGCTCTGTTTCCGCCATAGCTAAAAGGGCATTAAATCTTCATCTCTAACCGAAGCATCTACCATAGCTGCGTGGGTGCTTTTTCTCCACTACAAGGGATCGTCGACGTCCAACGACGTCGGGTCGTCGATGAACGACGGGTCGTCGTCGTTGATCGACGACATCGTCGTTCAACGACGACAACGTTGCTTCGGCGCCGTTCTCAACGACGGCTTATCGTGGCGACGTGTCGGATTTGCTGCGTGGCATGGGTATGCGCCGCAGGCGGCAGCTCAGCGTGTCAAACACGCCGGCTAAACGCCGCTCAACGACGTTTCACGAGAAATGACGCCGCTACCGTCCATGCGTGGAAATGGGCAGTTGCCAAGCTGGCAGCCTGCGTGTCAAGACGCGCCAGCGTGCCGTCGGATGAACGACATTGCACTGTTGACGTGTCACGCCTGCGTCAAGGCGGGCATGGTGCTTTGTGCCAAGTCGGCTTTCAGCGTGTCAAGACATCGTCGGCTTAAACGCCGTTAAACGACGTGACCGCGAAGGATTTTTTTTTTTTTTGCCAAATAAAAACCCTAACCCTAACCCTAACCCTACATCCACGTTATAAGTGGATCCATCAAGAGTTCTTTGTTATTCTTATTTTTGAGTGTTCTTCCCTATCTTGCTATAATGGTCCCAGCTTGAAGACCACCTTCGCGATATGTTCCTTCTAGCGGTAATCCTCCTCCTCCAAGGGAAGACAACTCCAAAGAACCCCCACTCTTCTCCGAGAACCCTCCCTTCACCATCGTGGCAAAGATGAGTGAAAAGGAGCTTCGATTGCACTAACATCCGGCGTTCCATGCGGGAACGATGGTAGAATGGCTCAACCGAGCCAAACAAAGAGAAAACGACATTAATGGTGCGCGGATAATGATGCAAATGGTTGCATCAAACCGCCACGCCCTCGGGATGGACATAAGTAATGTATAAGCTTTTTTTATGAATGGAAACAATAAGTTTTTTTATCTATTTGTGTTGTCGTTGTATAAGCTTATTTTATGAATGGGAACAATCAGTTTTTTTATTTATTTGTGTTATTTGTATTGTATGTTGTTTTACGTTATGTTAAACAATCACGGTTGGTCGCTTAACGACGTTATGATCATTTGACGCCATTAAACGACGTTATAATCATCGGCGTGGCATATGAGGGGGCATCGAGGCGGCAAGTTGCGATGTGGCATGCCTAGGTGTCGACGACGGCGTCGGCTTACGGCGTCGTTAAACGACGTCACACAGACGTCGATAAACGACGTCAAATATGGCGGGAACCCGGCCGCTCGGGTTATTTACTTGTTATTTTCACTCGTTTGTTTCGGATTTTTTTGCGCCCGTGGGTCTTCATAAGGTAAGATCTCTGCTTTAATCTTTGTGTTAGAGTTAAACACCTCCAAATGCTAATAGATTAGAAGATTGAATCTTGAAAGTATGTTAAAAACTTGAGGGATGCATGATCAAGGTACTGGTCGGTTCCATCCCGAATGGAGAAGACTAAATGTATCGGGTTTATGCACCTCAGAACAGAAGTTTCAATCTTCATAGATTACAAAAGATTTGAAAGGTTGCGTGAATATAAGGTACTGGTCGACTCCATTTCAAATGGAGAGGACTAGATGTATCGGGTTCAGGCACCCTTCAATCAAATGCTTTCTAAATATCATAAACGTTGTATGAATCTGAATCTTAAGAATAAACATTTGATAAAATCATGAAAAAAACATGGATATTTATATTTATTATATTATTACATGGTTTTTTATTAATATTTTTATTGTTTACTAGAAAAACAACATGGACGAACGTCAGAAGGAATTTGAACGTAAAGTGAGACGTAAAGCTTTGAGAAAGTTACATGGCGACTTTGCGCAAGAATGTTACCCCAACAATTGCCACAAATAGTCCAATTAGACCCAAAGGGACCTAGTCTTCCTAGAGGCCGGGGTGGTGTGCATGAAATGAATGCCGGCCGATGTATGTACCATAAACATGTTTGAATGATTAGTTAACTTTATATCTTGATGTTACTTTTTTTTTTTTTTACTTGATTGTACTTGACAGAGAGCGGTTATATTGCAATTTGTTCGATGTGCAAAGGACAAATAAAACGGATGAGAAAGACTGTCCTCGACCATGTTGAGAAATATGGTGAATGCCCGACAAATCCAGTGCTCTCGGACGCACATGTGGGGTATTCCAACGAGGTATAATACACGAATCTTATGAACTCGAATCAACTACTCTCATGTACTTGAATCGATGTCTTAACTTAGTTTGCTTGTATTTTGTTAGGAAGAAATTGAGAATGAAGTGAGCTCGAAGCAGTATATAGATTTTGGGGTTATGTTGTCATTGGAAGTAGATGATGTTGATACTATGAATGCGTTCATAAAAAACCCTACAAAAAGAAAGCCATCAACTTCCTCAAAAAGAGTATCCCATTACGTTGATAGAACTCGTCGTGCAATGGCCGCTGCCAAGATTGGAGGGAATGACAATGTTCATCAAAATTGGAATGTACTAGATCATGTCGAAGAAAATAATCTTCCACCTTCACTAGTCCATTTGGTCCAAAATTTTTACGGATAAAGATCGTAAGAAATTCAATGCATGGCCTAGAGGCAAGCCAATTATTTATGGGGAGCAATTTACATATTGGGGTAGGCAAGACATGATTAAAAATAGTCGGTCCCCTGCTGGCCCGGGATTATATATTATGACTAGTGTGAAAGTCAAAGATGGTACGACCTGTTCCTTTAATGCCATATGTAGGTCCTGAATATAACTCAGACACTTGGCATAAATTGAGTAAGCATCAGTGGCGCATGCTCATCTATGGCCTAAATTCAAATGCACGAACAATATCCAAGCCCAGTGACTACGCAAGCTTCACATATATTGATGGTCGTCCTCAGTTGCATGGAAACCTTGCTGCTTTTATTAATAGCTCTATCGAGAATCCTGAAGCTACCAATTGTGAATTTGTCGAGGCAAACAAAGACCAAGAAGATTTTTTTAGCCGTAAAATTGACGGGAGATATATCATGGTTTATGCTATAAAAACTTTGTGTATTGGTGATGAATTGTTCATTGAATATGAATACGGTAGACCAATACCGGAGGTCCTTTGATGATGTACTCAAATTACTCATATAATTTTTGTCGGAATGCACCATTTTTCTTCTTCTTCTTCGAATTCTTCTTCTTCTTCTCTTGGAATGAGATTGCACATATTGAAGATAAATGTGTATTATATCTTCAATATATGCTTTGATTATGACATAAAATTTTATATTTCGTTCGTTATTAAATGCTTAAAATTTAACAAACACGGGCTCTCAATGTATGTATCAATCACGCATATATTTCGTTTAATCTGACGTGCAGGGTAGGCAAGTGGATATAAGACCACATCCAAGCGTACTGAATTGGCGACATCAAAAGTCATTGCGGATAGCAGAATTAGAATACATTGAGCAGTATGGTACAAACATGGGCACAACGCATAATGAAGAGTACAATGATGAAGATGAACAGGAATACGATGATGAAGATGATGACAATGCCCCTATGGACGACTTCATGGAAGTTGAGGAACCCATAGCCGACATGTTAGATGCATTTGGCCCAATCTTCGACAAATCCACCTAGATGACGATATAAATACTCCTAACGATGGTCATGAAGATCACGCTTTATTGGAGGAGGTGCATAAAGCATTATATCCAGTGCAAGCATATCTAGATTGATCGACATCTTTATTGATATTAAACCTTCAAGCCAAATTCAAATGGAGCAATGCCAAGTGTTACGGCTTTGTTAGAGTAAGTACAATTGCAATCACTTGACTTATTGAATTTGTAGTTGAATGTATACGTAAAGGTCTGTTTTTATACAGGTTATTGCAAGAGAAAATACTCCCACAAGGGAACACTATGCCCAAAAAGTCGACTTGAAATAAAAATATATTGGCGACTCTTGGGTTTAGGCTACCATAAGATTCACGCTTGTCCAAATGATTGCATGGTATATTATCCGGATGACATCTACAAGAACACGTAAACATGCCCTAAATGTGGTGCCTCTAGGTACAATGCGGATGCCAAGGGAAAGACCGGCCCCGATGAAGGTGGTTCGCTACTTTCCATTGATCCCTCGCGATAAGGCTATTGTTTCGATGTGAATCTCTAGCTTAAGCTCATGGGTTGGTGTGCACGCTAATGCGTCAAAGTGACAATGTACTCCCGTGGTTAGTGACCGCAAGCAATGGAAGCATATTGATGAAACATGGCGAATTTGGAAGAGAGCCACGAAATCTCAGATTAGGGTTGGCAACGGATGGTGTTAATTCTTATGGACGCCAATCACCAAGTGGTCAACTTGGCCGGTGAGTGTTGATCAACTATAATTTACCACCGTGGTTACTCATGAAGACTAGCCATTTAATGGTAGTACTATTAGTTCCGAGGACCGAAGAAGCTTCGAAAGTCTAGATCCATATCCGAAAATAGTTATTGATGAGCTTTTGACATTGTGGAGTGAAGGTATTGAAGTTTACGATGTCTCAAGAGAACTTCGTCTTTGAATCAAAGATTTACCTTGAGAGCAATCTTAATGTGGACAACGAGCGATTGGCCTGGTTTGTATGAACTCTCTCGACTCCAAGTGTCCGGATATGCGGCATGTCACTTGTGTGGGTTTGAAATAGTTGAACTCTCGCCGGTCAACGGCATTGCACAAAAATGTCTATGCAAACTTCAAGAGATATCTGCCAATGGAAAATCGACTTCGATACGTAGGTCCAAGAGAAAAACATTGCACTGAAGAGCCTCCCAAAAGGTTGACAATGAGAGATTGGGGTAACATGTGGGATGCCAAGGAAATAAGGTTAAGGGAATGAAGTGGAAAGCATCCTTCTTCCTTCTACCCTATTGGATGACCGGATTGAAGATCCATCATCTTCTTGATCCCATGCACATCTTTAAAAACGTTTCGGCGTCTATTTGGAAGCATGTCACCGGACGTAAGGACACAGATGCAGCACGAGAAGATCTACAAGAAGCTGGATCAAAATCTAAAGCATGGTTAAATGTCGAAGAAGGAATAAGGCCACAAGTGGATTGGATCGTGCCTAGAAAATGTATGAAACCCGTTCGAGAAGCGATCAAGGCAATAAAGACTCCGACAGGATATATGCATTCGCTATGTAATTGTTTCTCTAACGGCGGGGAGTTAAGCGGGTTGAAATCTCATGATTGGCATAAGATGTTGCGCTTTGTTATGCCTATTGTTCTCGAGAGGGTCGCCTCCGCACGACGGTCCACTACATGCAATATGTCTCCTATCGAGTTTTCCGTGTTCGTGACGGGATTTAGAAAACACTTCGATCTTTGAACTCTCACTTAACTTTTTTCTTTCTTAAATGATATTTAGATGGATTACAAGGAAGGAGATACCGACAAATGAAATTGCGGACATGCGAACTAAGGTCGTTGAGGCATGTTGTATGCTAGAGAAAGAATTCCCAACAAGTTTTCTGGACATACAAACTCACTTACTAGTGCATTTAGTGGACGAAGTAGAGCTTGCAGGCACAACAAATCCTAGATGGATGTTTTTTATAGAACGCTTTCTGAAGGTCCTCAAGGACTTCGTACGTCAGAAGGCAAGGCCAGAGGGTTGCATGGCCGAGGGTTGGTTAGCACGAGAGTCATTATTCTATGTCACCGAGTTCTTGGCCGATCTACACCCCAATGCTCCACGATTATGGACCGATGAAGACACTCCAACTATAATTGGAGAAGTTCCCGAAGGAAGACCACAGAAGAAATTGTTCACACTAGAAGAACAGGCAAAAGTCAATAAGTTTCTCATCTACAACTCCACTCCCATGGAGAAATGGATAAAAAAATACGAGGAAGAAAAAATAAAGAGAGATGAGGAGAGAAGACGCTATCGACAAAAGAATCGCAAACAACCACTTCCAGATCATCTAGGGGTCCTGCCAAGTGAGATAAACAATAAATGGCTGCTCGAACAACTAGAGATGGCAAGGCAACGTGGCGAACATGTTTCTAGCGAAGAATTTGCATATGCTAAAGGCGTGTCACTATTTGTAAGTGCAACTTAATAGCATATAATTCACGAGTTTCGTTCGTTATTTTGAACATTTGTTCCTTTACTTTGTAGTATAATTCATATGCATCAATATGGTCTTCTGGTGCTCACTTTCGACGACAAAGTGTGGATCATGGCAAACGCACTTATGATTGTGGTATATCAGCAAAGTTTAGTACAGTTTGCCGACTGGTAGTGCAGACCCAAACCCAATCGAGGCAATGTTGGAATGGATTGGTACTATAAAGACTATCATGGAGGTTGATGTCGGTAGTGCATTCAAAACAATGTTGTTTGATGCCGAATGGTTTGATCTTGTGTGTACTGGTGCTCATGCCACGATACACAAAGATCCGAGTGGCCCCAGATTCACTAGATTCAACTCGTCGGTATCGTGGTCAAGACACACTCGTGAGGGTTGAGCAATGTGAACAAGTATGTTTACTTGGATGCAATAAAATTTATATATGTCATTAACAAAGGAACTAATGTAATAGAGGTTTTGTAGGTCACCTTCGTTCCAGATCCTTTGCAAGATCGGGTGGTTCAGTAGTTCCATGTAAGGCTCGCTCCCCATGCATATTTGAAGGTAAAGAAGAGATGGCGGTCGAATAGGGAGGTTGGGGGTTGGGGGGGGACTATTGTCATGATAGAAGACTACCATCGATTGAACCTTCATTACTTTATTATGATTATTATATTTTCTTCCCACATATGAATAAGAAAATACTTTGGCATGCTTAATTTGTGTATACTACAAACCATATTAGGCAACATTAGTATTGCAACTTCGAAGTTATCATAGACATTTATGCCAAGTTAATTGGCATCCTAGTATAGACCTATGGCTTGCAAGCTTTCATGGCAGTTCTACATACAGTTAGTACACGCTTTATGTTTAATTAATCATAAAATGTGAAGATTCCTTCAAAATGCAAGATTCATATACAAAATCATATATGTATTCCCTTCAAAATACAAAATTCATATAAAAAACCCATACACAATTCAAATACACAAAACAAAGTGGATGCGGTGCACATCTAGTGGTATATATCAAGATCCAGTGTGATCCACTCGCAGCTTCGAAGGTGCTCGGCGGTGATTTCCTCCACCCGTCGTAACAAGCCTCCCGGCATGGAATCCAAGCCCTCCCGGCTGGTGTCCCGCTTCCCCAAGGAATTCATGTACGAGCACTTCCCGCATGCCCCAGTTGGTCCGGGTGCAACTTTTGAAAGTAGGGCTTCAGCAAATGTTTCCCTTCCCAAAGGCCCCTATCCTCTAGCATACGGGCCAAGCACGAGCTCACCATGCATTTCTTCGCACTCGAGCAGTATTGAGGGAAGGTTCCGCCTCCCGCACGCGAGCGAGGTCTTTCTTTGCCCCTATCATGCAAATTTTGTCATGGCTTGCTTGAACTCCGGCCTTTCTTGGGTTAGGTTCGTCTCTAGCCACTCGACCGGAGGCGCCTCGGTGCTCCACGGCCGGCCCGCATCGCCCTCTCAGTGCGGCATCAAGCGGGCATGCATCGAGAAGCGGCCATGGCGATGTAGGTGAGGAGTCCGACGGCGAGGAGGAGGAGGAAGCCGGAGGGCGCAGGAGCAGAGGACTGAGGGGCTACGGAGAAGCCGGAGGACTAATAGGGCAATATATATGGCATCTCAAAGATACGAAAACAAAACAAATTTCAGACGACGTCGTTATAGCCGTGAACGCCGTTATAGACGCCGTTAAACGACCTTTAAACGTCGTTAAACGACGTCTATACGTCTTAAAACGACGTCTCTGTTCTTTAAAAGTCATCGGCCGGCTTTCATTTTTCCCATTTCTTTTATGATTTGAGTATTGCGAACGATCCTGGATCCTAGTTTTTTTCATTGCAGCTTATTGTGAGTTTTTTTCTTTATTGCTTTTGGGATACATGGCCATGGAAGGTATGCTTCACGCTTGAACCAGATTCGTGGAGGAGATGAGGATTCAAGAGCGAGAGATATGGAACCCGCCTTCACAAGTAAGGCTACACTCGTAGTTTATACACTTTATTGTATTTTATCTATTTTCTAATCTATAGCTTGGTGTAGGAGCCGCCGAGGGCATGAGAAGGAAGGGAATCCTCCGTGAACCCCTCCTCCACTTTCAAGATGAGGACTATGAAACAACGATCCATCGGATGAAAGTGTTAAAGAAGTATGTGATTGGTGAGAAGGCATCACCAAATTGCTAGGAAACCAGTGAGTCGCCTAGCATGATGAGGGTGCTTCTTGAAAAGATGGTCGTGGTTTGGAAGCACCACAGAAAACAAAGATTAACATGATACTAGCGCCGACATATGCATGGTCGACGCCGCATATACTTGACATGGAGCTATGGTTCAAAGGGGATGGACAAGTGGAGGACTTCAATGATAGAAACCATAAGCCAAGCTCGGAGGAGTATGTCAATTGTTCAAGTGATCTTTTGTTCAATAAACCTATGTTTTGTACATTGTTATATTTTCTCTTGGGTACAATCTAGCATTGATACATATGCATGAACATGATCCGAAGGATTCTTGAAGATATTTTGCATTCTTCTCGCTGGATATCAGCCTTCTTCAGCTTCGATTTGCCATTTCGAGCCCCCGAGGTTTCTGCGACATTTCGACTTGGACTTGGTAGAACCGGCCAGATTATTTGTGGTTTGGACTCTCCCCAGAGCTCTTACAAATGGGACACTTCCATGTTCTAAATCTTTCAAATGCACATTCTTAGAAGTTTAGATGGACAGTCAGCTTGGATTTTTTCTCCAACTCGACCGATAGAAGCAGCCACTAAATTTATGTTTCTTTGTGGCTTGAAGTCAACTCGATCTTCCAAATCTTCCAAATCAGCTCGGTTGCCTGTTTGAATCTGCCCCCGACCGTTCTAATGCTAACCCTTTGACCTAGACCTTCTCCAAAATTCCGAAAATTGGGCCGTGTGCTGGAGATGAATTAGGATCCTTACCGGCAAAACCGAATTTATTTTCGTGCAATGCATTAATTATGAATTTACTTAATGTCTTGCCATCGCAAAAGCCCCCGACTTCTACTTGCCACATCGGGAGGAGGAAAGGCCCAAACTCCGCCCCGTCAGTTCCCTTGCTCCGTATTCTCGCTGTTTAGCTTCTCGGCCAGGTCCCAAGTGCAATTGACAGACCGGACTCGGCCCCAAAACGTAAACCCTTCTAGAGCACGGCAACCCACGGGGTTTACGTTTGAGGCCCTCCTTGTCGGTTCGGCGGGACCTTGCTTGTAGGTGTCTTGAAGTGGAGTTGGGGTGTTGACGCCGAGAGCTGGACCTAAAATCCCTCCGGAGGCTGCTTGCCCCAAATTTCCTCTCCCCAAGGCCCTGGGGACGGACGGGGCGACCTCCCTCTCGAATCGCTGATCTGACTCGCCAATGGACTCAAGACGTCGACATTGCCACTGGGGACCAAGTTCCGCGGCCAGAAGACCACCCGAACTCCAAGAAGCGCCAAAGTAGCTCACTTCCATCACACTTTCGTAGTCAATTGGCCTAGGATGTGCATGCGGGATCTTGCCGTGGAGGGCGTGAGTGTTTCCTTCTTCAAAAACCGACCGTGTAACTTTGCTCCCCAGGGTAATTTCGCCATTTCTGACGATTTGGCGGGTCTATTTGCCATTCCGGAGCATCCCTGCGTCTGCCCGAACGACAAAACAAAGGCGGTTTCTACAAGGCCGACATCGACGCCTCCCCTGGGTTTGACAAGTTCTCCCGACCGATCTGGAATCTTTTGACCTTCCCGAAGAGGGACCCTGAACGGAGGATCCAACGGGCCGGATAGGGGAACCGGCCCGGAGGGTGGTCATTAGCGCAGCTCCCGGGGAGCGCCGCCAGAAGGGCTGCCTCGAACTTTTTGATCCCGCCCTCGGGTCCTGGACTCTCCCCTCTTGTGAGGGATCCCTGCAAGGTCCTGGCCTCGCTTGACTTGGGAAGGGTGCCGGCTCGGTTGCCCCGCAACGGGCTGCCCCGACCATTCTAATGCTAACCCTTTGACCTAGACCTTCTCCTAAAAATTCAAAAATTGGGCCGCAGGCTGAGATGAATTAGGATCCTCCGGGCAAAACCGAATTTATTTTCGTGCAATGCATTAATTGCGAATTTATTTAATGTCTTGCCATCAGCAAAAGCCCCCCGACTTCTACTTGCCACATCGGGAGGAGGAAAGGCCCAAACTCCGCTCCGTCAGTTCCCCTTGCTCCCGTATTCGGCTTGCCGCTTCGGCCAGGTCCCAAGTGCAGCAGACCAGGACTCGGCCCCAAAACGTAAACCCTTCTAGAGCACGGCAACCCACGGGGTTTACGTTTGAGGTCCTCTCCTTGTCGATCGGCCGGACCTTGCGCGGTCTTGAAGTGGAGTTGGGGTGTTGACGCCTTGAGGCCGGACCCTAAAATCCCTCCCCGAGGCTGCTTGCCCCAAATTTCCTCTCCCAAGGCCACGGGGCCAGGGCCAGGCGACCTCCCTCTCCGGAATCGCGATCCGACTCGCCAATGGACTCAGAACGTCGACATTGCCCACAGGGACCAAGTTCCGTGGCCGAAGACCACCCGAACTCCAAGAAGCCAAAGTAGCTCACTTCCATCACACTCGTGAGTCAATTGGCCTAGGATGTGCATGCGGGATACTGTCGTGGAGGGCGTGAGTGTTTCCTTCTTTCGCAAAACCGACCGTGTAACTTGCTCCCTAGGGTAATTTCGCCATTCCGGACGATTTGGCAGTGGTCTATTTGCCATTCAAGCATCCCTGCGTCCAACAACAAAACAAGTCGGCGGTTTCTACAAGGCCGACATCAGGACGCCCCGCGGTTTGACAAGTTCTCCCGGACCGATCTGGAATCTTTTGGACCTTCCCGAAGAGGGGCCCCTGAACGGAGGATCCAACGGTCGGATAGGGGAACCGGGCTCCGGGAGGGTGGTCATTAGCGTGCAGCCCGGGAGCGCTGCCAGAAGGGTCGCCTGAACTTTTTGATCCCGGCCCCGGGTCCTGGACTCTCCTCTTGTGAGGGATCCCCGCAAGGTCCCTGCCTCGCTTGACTTGGGGAAGGGTGCCAGCTCGGTTGCCCTGCAACGGGCTGCCCCGACCGTTCTAATGCTAACCCTTTGACCTAGACCTTCTCCGAAAATTCCGAAAATTGGGCCGTGTGCTGGAGATGAATTAGGGATCCCGCTGGCAAAAAACCGGAATTTATTTTCGTGCAATGCATTAATTGCGAATTTACGAATGTCTTGCCACTGCAAAAGCGCCCCCCGACTTCTACTTGCCACATCGGGAGGAGGAAAGGCCCAAACTCCGCCCGCCGCCTTCCCTTGCTCCGCGTATTCTACCGGGCCGCTTCTCGGCCTTCCCAAGTTCAACGACGACAACGTCGTTTCGACGTCGCTTCAACGACGGTTATCGTGGTCGGCGTGTCGGACGGCTGCGTGGCATGGGTACTAGCCGCAAGGTTGGCAGTTCGTCAATCAAAACACGCCAAAAACGTCGTTCAACGACGTTTCCGCGAAACGTCGCCGCCGGCGTCATGCGTGGAAATGGGCAGCTTGCCAAGGCTGGCGGCCTGGCGAAGTCAAAGCGCCAGCGCCGTCGCGTGAACGACGCGGCGTTGCGCCGACGTGTCACGCCCCGCCGTGCATGGGCATGGTGCCGGTGCTGTCACCGCTCGCGTCAAGACATCGCCGGCTTTAAACGCCGTTAAACGACGCGACACGAGGATTTTTTTTTTTTTTTTTTTGCCAAATAAAACCCTAACCCTAACCCTAACCCTACATCCACGTTATAAGGGATCCATCAATGAGTCAGCTTGTTATTCTTATTTTTGAGTGTTCTTCCCTATCTTGCTATAATGGTCCCAAGCAGCTTGAAGACCACCTTTCGCGATATGTTCCTTCTAGCGGTAATCCTCCTCCTCCAAGGGAAGACAACTCCAAAGAACCCCCGCTTCTCCCGAGAACCCTCCCTTCACCATCGTGGCAAAGATGAGTGAAAGGAGCTTCGATTGCACTAACATCCGGGCGTTCCATGGGGAACGATCGGTAGAATGGCTCACCGAGCCAAACAAAGAGAAAACGACATTAATGGTGCGTATAATGATGCAAATGGTTGCATCAAACTGCCACCTCCTCGATGGACATAAGTAATGTATAAGCTTTTTTATTGGAAACAATAAGTTTTTATCTATTTGTGTTGTCGCTGTATAAGCTTATTTTATGAATGGGAACAATCAAGTATTTTTATTTATTTGTGTTATTTGTATTGTATGTTGTTTTACGTTATGTTAAACAATCACAGTTGGTCGCTTTAACGACGTTATGATCATTTGACGCCGTTAAACGACGTTATAATCATCCGACGTGGCATATGAGGGGCATCGACGGCAAAGTTTCGATGTGGCATGCCTAGGTGTCGATCGACGCCGTCATTTGGCGTCGTTAAACGACGGCGTCACCGCGAACGTCGATAAACGGCGCCAAATATGGCGGAACCCCGCCGCGGGTTATTTACTTGTTATTTTCACTTTCGCTTGTTTCGGATTTTTTGCTTTGGGGTCTTCATAAGGTAAGATCTCTGCTTTAATCTTTGTGTTAGAGTTAAACACCTCCAAATGCTAATAGATTAGAAGATTGAATCTTGAAAGTATGTTAAAAACTTGAGGGATGCATGATCAAGGTAATCGGCCTGTTCCATCCCGAATGGAGAAGACTAAATGTATCGGGTTTATGCACCTCGTAACGTAAGTTTCAATCTTCATAGATTACAAAAGATTTGAAAGGTTGCGTGAATATAAGGTAATCGGGTCGACTCCATTTCAAATGGAGAGGACTAGATGTATCGGGTTCAGGCACCCTTCAATCAAATGCTTTCTAAATATCATAAACGTTGTATGAATCAGAATCTTAAGAATAAACATTTGATAAAATCATGAAAAAAACATGGATATTTATATTTATTATATTATTACATGGTTTTTATTAATATTTTATTGTTTACTAGAAAAACAACATGGACCTAACGTCGAGAAGGAATTTGAACGTAAAGTGAGACGTAAAGCTTTGAGAAAGTTACATGGCGACTTTGCGCAAGAATGTTACCCCCAACAATTGCCACAAATAGTCCAATTAGACCCAAAGGACCTAGTCTTCCTAGAGGTCAGGGTGGTGTGCATGAAATGAATGCCGCCGATGTATGTACCATAAACATGTTTCGAATGATTAGTTAACTTTATATCTTGATGTTACTTTTTTTTTTGCAGTTGTACTTGACAGAGCGGTTATATTGCAATTGTTCGATGTGCAAAGGACAAATAAAACGGATGAGAAAGACCGTCCCTCGACCATGTTGAGAAATATGGTGAATGCCCGACAAATCCAAAGCTTTCGGACGCATGTGGGGTATTCCAACGAGGTATAATACACGAATCTTATGAACTCGAATCAACTACTCTCATGTACTTGAATCGATGTCTTAACTTAGTTTGCTTGTATTTTGTTAGGAAGAAATTGAGAATGAAGTGAGCTCAAAGCAAAGATATAGATTTTGGGGTTATGTTGTCATTGGAAGTAGATGATGTTGATACTATGAATGCGTTCATAGAAAACCCTACAAAAAGAAAAGCCATCAACTTCCTCAAAGAGTATCCCATTACGCGATAGAACTCGTCCGTGCAATGGCCGCTGCCAAGATTGGAGGGAATGACAATGTTCATCAAAATTGGAATGTACTAGATCATGTCGAAGAAAATAATCTTCCACCTTCACTAGTCCATTTGGTCCAAATTTTCTACGATAAAGATCGTAAGAAATTCAATGCATGGCCTAGAGGCAAGCCAATTATTTATGGGGAGCAATTTACATATTGGGGTAGGCAGTACATGATTAAAAATAGTCGGGTCCCCGGTGCTGGCCTGGGATTATATATTATGACTAGTGTGAAAGTCAAAGATGGTACGACTGTTCCTTTAATGCCATATGTAGGTCCTGAATATAACTCAGACACTTGGCATAAATTGAGTAAGCATCAGTGGCGCATGCTCATCTATGGCCTAAATTCAAATGCACAAACAATATCCAAGCCCAGTGACGAGTGTAATTTTTTTTATGTTTTTTCAAAAGATGTTTTCATGTTTTTTTGTGAGTAATATTCGAATATGCTTTCAGGTGGAAGTGATAGTTTTGGTTATATTGTTGAAAAACAACTCGGATTGGTGCAACCTTTTGTATTTCTTATAACAACCCAATGTAACCTTTAATACCAATCTATTCAATACAACTATCACTTAGAAAGAATTTTACAATACTTCTCATTGTCATTTACTAATACTGAATGCAACATTATCTGTAATTTTCAATCATCTCCCAAAAGCATTGCCAATGTAGCATCTGTTAACACTGCTTGAATCACCTCCTTGTTGTGTTTCGGATTATGACCCAACACCTTGTTGTAGACATAACACATGTGCTTGCATAGCAGGAATCTACCCTTCGTCTCATGTTTCAGAAATTCAGGACAATTGCATTTCGGGTTTGTGCTCACCTCAATCTTGTATGTGTTCGTATCCCTTCTAAGGTCATAAATCACATGCTTTCCCCGACTGATAGTATGTTTACTAATTACCTCTGCTTCCATGTCAAAACTACGCTCAGGTTCACATCTTTATCATTGCTTAATCTAGCCCTTTTATTGACACGTCTTCCATTTCTAACTCTGATAGTGCTACTGTCTGAAGGTACATTTGAAGAAGTTTCAGTGGAATACTGCCCACATGTGGAAGACAACCCTCTCACTTCAAAGCCACTACTCATTAACACTTGTAATTCATCATCCTTTATGTTGACTCCAATGGCGACTGGCCAACTGCTGGGTCTGTTAGGAACACAAACAATACTGTAATCTGGATACCATGTGTGCTGAACATTGGTTGAACAAAACCACATCATTTGTTCTTGCTCCCCATTTCGATGTTTTCTGATTCCATAGAATGATGGAGCAACAGTGGATTTGTTCCCTGCAAAATATGCAATTAAGTGACCCATTGGAACCACATAGCTCTCCAATAGATGGTTTATGCTTCAAGGTCCCTCTCCATTGCACCTCGTTTGGTTCCCCAGTTCCTAAAACACATTCACAACTAGTATTTCTGCATTGCAAGTGGCCACAACAGTGTGCCAACTTCACACATCCTGGAAAACTAGGAACAACTGTATGAGAAGGGTGGGACCACACATGAGGATCCATGTTCTGTTCCATTCCTGACATGGGCTTGGAACATTTCTTTTCACATGGGAGTTCATAAACCACAGTGCCATCATAACAATCTGGCAAATGGTTCACCCTCACAGATGTTCCAACCTCTAGTGCCCAAGTCTTCAATTTGCTATTGCCACCATTATTGAGCAAATAATCGAACATGGACATTTCTGTTACATTGGATTCCATACACTTAGGTGAGTCCACAACTATGGGGCATGCCGAGAACTGATAATCTCGATACCAACCACCGCGATTACACGTGAACCAAACTCTCTATCAATTACATAGAATCCATCAACTTTTTTCGCTTCGGACATATGTCAAGGAATCCACATCACTATCTACCGACACTTGTTGCAACATCACGCACCGGGTTGGAAGCCAAAACATTGTGAAACCGGATGGTTACTGACAATACAAACTCCATTAGCATCAAAAGGTAATTGCATAGATTGCAACTTACCTGGAGAAGTCATGCTTACCGTAGCGGCCATTTTACAATTCTGGTGAGTTCCGTGAACGCACACTATTTGTTGGACATTCGTCTTTTATTTTGAATTACAAACATTTCACTCCATGAAAGCCGCAATAAACGGAAATATTCGTTTACCCGCCAACTTATTTTTTTCGTAATCTTCGCATTAAATTATATTCGGGTTTTTTTAATTGAAATGGTCATCATAACAAGCGCAAGTCTAATTAACGTGCAATCAAAAATCAAATACAAACGGCTATTAGAAAACTAATTTGAAACGGCTACTTTTTAACTAGTAAGGGACTGGCTGCAAAATGGACGAATGCTAAACGAATGCTTAGGAGACCGCTTGCTTGTGCGAGGTAAACCCTTTAAACCATATTCAATTTAAAATTCTATGTATTAGTTTTAGAATGAAGAACTAGTCTTAGAAATTAAATTGAAATGTGCGTTTTAGAATGAAGAAATAGTCTTCGTAATGAAATTGAATTGTGCATTTGAAGTCCGCCTGCGTTTGAAGTACTGTATTTTCTAGAAACCTCTCCTCTCCTCCTGCTAGCTTCAAAAAAATTGGCAAGCTTCATTTTAAAATGCACGAATCTCACGGCTTCGGGGCGTAAGATGTAAGTATTTGCTTGTTTATTCTTAGTTCCCTGCAAGCTTTCTGATGCTACAATGGGGGCGGCGCCGTCCCCTTGAAGCTGCGCTGAAATGGCTTGTTGTTTTTGCAAAGTATAGGTTTAAAAATTATGTTAAACACTGCCAAATCCATTAGCTTCTGCCGTTGTTCTATAATGGCGGGAGTCTTTGTTCTCAAAAGCTTCGCTCAAGTTCAGAAGCTTTGTTCTCAGAAGCTTCGCTCAAGTTCAGAAGCTTTGTTCTTTTTGCATAGTTTAGGTTTAAAAATTTGTTCAAATTCCCTTGAAGTCTGATGTTGATCCTCTTCCGTAAATTCTGATAATCCATCATTGTTGATGCTGCTAAGGGGGCGGCGCCGTCCCCTTCAAGTATGTGATTGAACAAAGCTCCTCTTCACTTTGTTCAAGTTCCCTTCAAGTCTTTGTTGAAGCATTACACCATGTATTCAGGTTGCTATCTTTGATAGCTTATGAGCTTTGCCATTGTTCTACAATGGCAAATAAGAACCTTTGCTCAACAATACTTGTAGTAGATGCTTTGTTGATCAAGACTTCTAGTTCTTGCTTTGTAGAAGCTCCAAATTCAGCTTGAATGCTATAAAATTCTGCCTATAAAATGTCTTGCTGGCTCTGTTTTGATGTTTGGGAAGGGCTGCCCATTCATGTTTACAAAAAATTATGTTAAACACCGCCACATCTTATGAGCTTCTCGCCATTACTCTATAATGGCAAAATAGAAGCTTTGCTCTCGTTGATATGTTTGCTATTGTGTCCCCTGATATGTTTGCTATTGTGTCTTCAGCAGCTACACTTATGGTATGGTGGTAGAACGAGAAGCAGTCATCCCGATTTGCAGCCTACTAGATTGGTAACTCCAAAAAAAAAACCTAGAGGGCGGAAATTGGCAATGACAACCGATGTTAGTGGGGAAGTAGTTATCAGAAAGGAGAGTTGACTAACAATGAAGGTAATGTGTCGAAAAGAATAGCAAGTAGTGAAATGGAATTGGGTGGCGCCTCGAAAATGTTCATGAAGAGAAGGCGTAAATTAGTGATGATGAAAAGGAGAGGCAACCCCAAATAGTGTTAATAAGAAGAAGGGAAAGAAATCGATTCGAATGAAGATGATCTAGGTGATCTTTCTACTGAATTTACTTGTTGAGGTTATATCGGAGACATTAGATGGTTTGGCATTAAAAGGGGCCGAGCCACCATTGATACCATTATGTCGATAAAAATAAATGAAGAAGTTCGCAAAAGTTGGTTCCCGTGCACAAGTGTTGAGAGAAACTTTCAGACAGGATGGATATGTAAAATCGAAGGGAAATTTTATTTTGTCCATGGCAACAGCAAAGGGAGATGTAATTCCGGTTACCGATGAGGACATCGATGGTTGGGACCCTTACTGGCAAGAAGTAAATAAGGCATTTGAAGAGTCCCTATTGAACAATCCAGATTGGTCAGATCTACAAGGCATTATGTTCCTCTGTTGGGACGGAAATCATCGAACAGAAGCTTGGATGACTGAAATCAAGGCCACATACAAACACATCAAGTCGAAGCATATTTCTGTTCGTGCTGATTTTATTGTCATTGATGAGCCAAATGAGACAACTTTGATTCTTTGCAATGAAACGTAATAAACTTGTAAGTGATCTTTTTTTTTTCATAAATTTATCATGTTGTTGCATGTTATTACAACTCACTTTCACCATTGCAAACTAGATTAAACGAGATTGGGGTTGTGCGAACAAGTCTTCAAGATACTCTTATGATAGTGCATAGGGTTGCTACTGCTAAACCCGATAAATACATGAAAGATCTATCTCCTGTAGAGTTGAAAGCACAAAGAACAAGGGAAATGATTGGTTCAAATGAGCCTTGGTACCCTCTCACACGGTTGGCCTACACTAAGATTTTATACAATGTAAGTTCGACATTAATTTGCGCTATTATCTTTCCAATGTAATGTTCGAATTCAATACTTATTTGTTTGTTTTAAATTGCATGGATGAAGGCTTCAATGAATAAGGACATTGAAGATTACATTAAGTCTAACCATGATAACATCTCCGATGTTGAGGTATTGAAGGCCAATGCAGAAAAAGAAGTACGCAGAAAATGGACGAAAAAAATGCAGAAGTACTTAGCCATTGTGAATCCTAGTTTGGGGAATGTTTGGTTACGCCATGTTACAACCAAGGATTTGGAATCCAAGGGAGTCAATGTGACCCTTGAGAAGCTTTTGTTCATGGTCAGGTCTAAAGTGCAGAACAATGTCAGAGACAATTGGATAAAGACTATGACCAAAGACTTCTCGGTTTGGTACTTACCAAAAAATCCCTACCAAAGACAAGAGTTTCAATTACTTGGATCAAAAAGAAACATGGTTAGAGCATCTCTTGTTTAGAACCCGTGAGTTGGTGAATGGGGCCATTGAGCAACATAATTTACTGATTGCTAATACCTCGGATTGTGATGTTGAGACATGGTTCAACGTTCAAAGCTAAGAATCGGGTTCAAATGTTTAAACATTGGGAGAAACACATGTCTTCTTCGGTGGCGTTTACAAGCATTTGAAATTCAAAGGGCGGGCATCTTGCCGTAACTACACGTGTATTTCAAATACTTGGTGCATATTAAGTGCATGGAATCCTTGCATCCCCAGATACATATTTGGGTGTCTCAAACAGGCAGTGACTGTATTTATAGTCCAAAGGGAAATCTTGATCGAGTTGGTGGCATGCATAAATGGGAAAGGGAGAATTGTCCTTGGTGGTTGGACTTCCCCATTGGCTCTTATCCTGAAGAAGAGGAGGAGGATTATAATAAAATTAGAGGGGTCCAGAAAAGGAAGGTAGATGAAGTTGATGAACTTGGTGATGCTGATAGGAGAAAAAGAAGTAAGAAAGGAAAGCCAACAGTGTCCGATTTAAAAGTTGTTGAAGTTTCTGATAAAGAAGAAGAAGACACTTTGGAAGATTACCACACGCCACCCCGCATGCCAAAGGCCGGTATTGCACTAATTCCAAGAGAATCTAATAGTGAATTTCGTGTCATTGAGGCTGATGTTTGTAAGGTTTCACGAGCCATCTCCACGGGCGGACATGAGGTTTTCACGTCTATGAGAAACTTGGGAAAAGAAGTTAAGAAAAAATCAGTGTATAGCAGGAATGGGAAAGTGAGAGATTGGGGTGCAAACATGGTTCTCATTGATCTACCCACCAATGAACCTACAAAAAAAGACATGAATGAAACACCCCACTGGAACAAACTTGATTCACATTTGATAGATGGATGCTTCACTTTGGGTGAGCTTTGCTTGGACGATAGTGGATGGTTGGTGTGCATTGGCAGCTTCGAGTTTCAGAAAGCAATTGACGTAGCCGCCAGAAAAAAGAACCTTGAAATAGGAAGAACCTACATCATGATAGGAGATGCACCATTCAGTTTCCACAAAGATAAGTATGGTACTATTTCTAGGATGGCCTTGAAAGTATGCCTATACAAACGAAGTTGGAACAAATCCATCATTCAAATCGATGATGGCGTGTTTAATAAACACGAGTTGAATCACAACTCTGAATTGTTGAGGCATTACTTAGGGTCAAGTGACAGATTCAAAACTGCTACTCATGAGTCCATGCGGCATAACTTGGAGAAGAGCACTCACTTCAATGAATTCTTGCTTCAGCTCTTATGTGAACCTGGTGACTATGTTGTTGATCTTCTAACAGGCACAGGATCTATGGTTGAGGCATGTGCACTTAGAGGTCTGCATTGTTTTGCACTGGATATTGACGTTGACATTTGTGATGTGATCAAAACACATCACATGTCCATGTTCAAGAAACCTTCAGCTGAAAGAAGTTCTACTGACCTCCTGGATTTGGATGAAGATGCTGATATTGAAGTGGATGTGCTTGAAGAGCCAGCTGATTAGTTAGTGAGCCACAACTTCTACCTTTTGTCTTAATTATTCTCATGTCGTATACTGATGTAGTGTGTTTGTCCTGTGTTGCAGTTTCCTGCCAGTATATGCTGAGCAAAATGCATCTTTTATGTCTTTACTACCAAGTATTGAAAAGCAACAAAAAGAAGACGGGCGATGTCTTTTTACGTGAACGATGAGGCACTTGAGAATACATGACCTACATTATGTTTTCTCGAGTAATTTTGTTGACATTAAAGTATAACAATCTTTCTACTTCAAGTCCTTATATGTACTTCAAGTCATATTTTCTTGTCATATCTACTTCAAGTCCTTATATGTATATCTGTTTTGATGTTTGTCTTTTATGCATACAAAGTATATTTTTGAAGTTGGTTCGTTTTTGAATCCCAATTACCAATTCAGTTTATCCAATGCATGCAAGGAATATTATAGAATATTCCATAAAAACCCCAAAAACATGATTTGAAAAAACCTAAAAAAAAATTCCTCCCCCAGTGACTACGCAAGCTTCACATATATTGATGGTCGTCCTCAGTTGCATGGAAACCTTGCTGCTTTTATTAATAGCTCTATCGAGAATCCTGAAGCTACCAATTGTGAATTTGTCGAGGCAAACAAAGACCAAGAAGATTTTTTTAGCCGTAAAATTGACGGGAGATATATCATGGTTTATGCTATAAAAACTTTGTGTATTGGTGATGAATTGTTCATTGAATATGAATACGGTAGACCAATACCGGAGGTCCTTTGATGATGTACTCAAATTACTCATATAATTTTTGTCGGAATGCACCATTTTTCTTCTTCTTCTTCGAATTCTTCTTCTTCTTCTCTTGGAATGAGATTGCACATATTGAAGATAAATGTGTATTATATCTTCAATATATGCTTTGATTATGACATAAAATTTTATATTTAGCTTAGATTATTAAATGCTTAAAATTTAACAAACACGGGCTCTCAATGTATGTATCAATCACGATATATTTCGTTTAATCGGCGTGGGGGTAGGCAAGTGGATATAAGACCACATCCAAGCGCATCTTGAATTGGCGACATCAAAAGTCATTGCGGATAGCGAGAATTAGAATACATTGAGCAAGTATGGTACAAACATGGGCACAACGCGATAATGAAGAGTACAATGATGAAGATGAGCGAGGAATACGATGATGAAGATGATGACAATGCCCCTATGGGCGACTTCATGGAAGTTGAGGAACCCATAGCCCAGACATGTTAGATGCATTTGGCCCAATCTTCGACAACGACCTAGATGACGATATAAATACTCCTAACGATGGTCATGAAGATCACGCGTTTTATTGGAGGAGGCGCATAAAGCATTATATCCAGTGCAAGCATATCTAGATTGACGACATCTTTATTGATATTAAACCTTCAAGCCAAATTCAAATGGAGCAATGCCGGTGTTATTCGGCTTTGTTAGAGTAAAAGTACAATTGCAATCACTTGACTTATTGAATTTGTAGTTGAATGTATACGTAAAAGGTCTGCTTTTATCTGAGGTTATTGCAAGAGAAAATACTCCCACAAGGGAACACTATGCCCAAAAGTCGCTTGAAATAAAAAAATATATTGGCGACTCTTGGTTTTAGGCTACCATAAGATTCACGCTTGTCCAAATGATTGCATGGTATATTATCAGGATGACATCTACAAGAACACGTAAACATGCCCTAAATGTGGTGCCTCTAGGTACAATCACAGGATGCCAAGGGAAAGACCGTCCCCGATGAAGGTGGTTCGCTACTTTCCATTGATCCCTCGCATAAGGCTATTGTTTCGATGTGAATCTCTAGCCCGCTCATGGGTTGGTGTGCCGCTAATGCGTCGAGTGACAATGTACTCAGCGTGGTTAGTGATTTTGCAAAAGCAATGGAAGCATATTGATGAAACATGGCGAATTTTGAAGAGAGCCACGAAATCTCGATTAGGGTTGGCAAATCGGATGGTGTTAATCCTTATGGACGTCAATCAGCCCGCGTGGTCAACTTGGCGGTAGTGTTGATCAACTATAATTTACCACCGTGGTTACTCATGAAGACTAGCCATTTAATGGTAGTACTATTAGTTCGGGACCAAGAAGCCGGAAAGTCTAGATCCATATCCGAAAATAGTTATTGATGAGCTTTTGACATTGTGGAGTGAAGGTATTGAAGTTCTGATGTCTCAAGAGAACTTCGTCTTTGAGCGAAGATTTACCTTGAGAGCAATCTTAATGTGGACAACGGCGATTGGCCTGGTTTGTATGAACTCTCTGGACTCCAAATTAATCCGGATATGCGGCATGTCACTTGTGTGGGTTTGAAACAGTTGAACTCTCCCGGTCAACGGCATTGCACAAAAATGTCTATGCAAACTTCAAGAGATATCCGCCAATGGAAAATCGACTTCGATCGTGGGTCCAAGAGAAAAACATTGCACCAAGAGCCTCCCAAAAGGTTGACAATGAGAGATTGGGGTAACATGTGGGATGCCACATTTGAAGGAAATAAGGTTAAGGGAATGAAGTGGAAAGCATCATTCTTCCTTCTACCCTATTGAATGAGAATTGAAGATCCATCATCTTCTTGATCCCATGCACATCTTTAAAACGTTTGGCGTCTATTTGGAAGCATGTCACCGGACGTAAGGACACGAGATGCAAAGACGAGAAGATCTACAAGAAGGCTGGATCAAAATCTAAAAGCATGGTTAAATGTCGAAGAAGGAATAAGGCCACAAGTGGATTGGATCGTGCCTAGAAAATGTATGAAACCCGTTCGAGAAGCGATCAAGGCAATAAAGACTCAACGGGGATATATGCATTCGTTGCGTAATTGTTTCTCTAACGAAGGGGAGTTAACGGGTTGAAATCTCATGATTGGCATAAGATGTTGCGGTTTGTTATGCCTATTGTTCGAGGGGTCGTCTCGTACGGGTCCACTACATGCAATATGTCTCCTATCGAGTTTTCCGAGGTTAAATGCGGTTTAGAAAACACTTTCGATGCTTTGAACTCTCACTTAACTTTTTTCTTTCTTAAATGATATTTAGATGGATTACAAGGAAGGAGATACCGACAAATGAAATTGCGGACATGCGAACTAAGGTCGTTGAGGCATGTTGTATGCTAGAAAAAGAATTCCCAACAAGTTTTACGGACATACAAACTCACTTACTAGTGCATTTAGTGGACGCCAGTAGAGCTTGCAGGCACAACAAATCCTAGATGGATGTTTTTATAGAACGCTTTGAAGGTCCTCAAGGACTTAGATGCGTCGAAGAAAGCAAGGCCGAGGGTTGCATGGCCGAGGGTTGGTTAGCACGAGAGTCATTATTCTATGTCACCGAAGTTCTTGGCGATCTACACCCCAATGCTCCACGATTATGGACCGATGAAGACACTCCAACTATAATTGGAGAAGTTCCCGAAGGAAGACCACAGAAGAAATTGTTCACACTAGAAGAACAGGCAAAAGTCAATAAGTTTCTCATCTACAACTCCACTCCCATGGAGAAATGGATAAAAAAATACGAGGAAGAAAAAATAAAGAGAGATGAGGAGAGAAGACGCTATCGTGGCCAGAAGACCACTCGAACTCCAAGAAGCGCCAAAGTAGCTCACTTCCATCACACTCGTAGTCAATTGGCCTAGGATGTGCATGCGGGATACTGTCGTGGAGGGCGTGAGTGTTTCCTTCTTTCGCAAAACTGACCGTGTAACTTGCTCCCTAGGGTAATTTCGCCATTCCGGACGATTTGGCAGGGTTTATTTGCCATTCCGGAGCATCCTTGGTGCCCGAACGACAAAACAGTCTCGGTTTCTACAAGGCGACATCGGGGCGCCCGCCGGGTTTGACAAGTTCTCCGGACCGATCTGGAATCTTTTGGACCTTCAGAAGAGGGCCCCCCTCCGGAGGATCCAACGGTCGGATAGGGGAACAGGGCTCCGGGAGGGTGGTCATTAGCGTCGGCCAGCCCTTGGGAGCCCGGGAAGGGCTGCCTCGGGAACTTTTTGATCCCGCCTCACGGGGTCCGGACTCTCCCCTCTTGTGGGATCCCCGCAAGGTCCCCAGCCTCGTTTGACTTGGGGAAGGGTGCGGCTCGGTTGCCTCCATAGCGGGCTGCCCGACCATTCTAATGCTAACCCTTTGACCTAGACCTTCTCCAAAAATTCCGAAATTGGGCGTGTCTTTTGGAGATGAATTAGGGATCCGCTGGCAAAACCGAATTTATTTTTCGTGCAATGCATTAATTGCGAATTCTGAATGTCTTGCCAGCACCAAAGCCCCCCAGACTTCTACTTGCCACATCGGGAGGAGGAAAGGCCCAAACTCCGCTCCGTCGTTTCCCCTTGCTCCGTATTCTACCGGCTGCTGCTTCTCGGCCAAGTCCCAAGTGCAACAGACCCGGGACTTCGGCCCCAAAACGTAAACCCTTCTAGAGCACGGCAACCCACGGGGTTTCGTTTGAGGCCCTCTCCTTGTAGATTCGGCCGGGACCTTCCATGCCGTGTCTTGAAGTGGAGTTGGGGTGTTGGCCTTGAGCCGGATCCTAAAATCCCTCCGGAGGTCTGCTTTTGCCCCAAATTTCCTCTCCCAAGGCCACGGGGGCCCGGGCGACCTCCCCTCTCGGAATCGATCCTCGACTACGCCAATGGACTCGGAATGTTGACATTGCCACAGGGACCAAGTTCCGTGGCCGAAGACCACCCGAACTCCAAGAAGCGCCAAAGTAGCTCACTTCCATCACACTTTCGTAGTCAATTGGCCTAGGATGTGCATGCGGGATCTTGTCGTGGAGGCGTGAGTGTTTCCTTCTTTTCATAAAACCGGCCGTGTAACTTGCTCCCTAGGGTAATTTACGCCATTCGGACGATTTGGCGAGGTCTATTTGCCATTCCGAGAGCATCCCGGTGCCGAATCGACAAAACAATCTGCAGTTTCTACAAAGCCGACATCGGGGGGCCCAGCGGTTTGACAAGTTCTCCCGGACCGATCTGGAATCTTTTGGACCTTCCCAAGAAGGGCCCCGAGCGGAGGATCAACGGTCGGGATAGGGGAACCGGGCTCGGGAGGGTGGTCATTAGCGTCTTGCCCAGGGGGGCGCGGGAAGGGCTGCCTCGGGAACTTTTGGATCCCGCCTCCTCACGGTCCGACTCTCCCCTCTTGTGAGGGATCCCCTCGCAGGTCCCGGCCTCGTTTGACTTGGGGAAGGGTGCGGCTTCGGTTGCCCCAGCGGGCTGCCCCGACCGTTCTAATGCTAACCCTTTGACCTAGACCTTCTCAGAAAATTCCGAAAATTGGGCGTGTCTTTGGAGATGAATTAGGGATCCCGGCAAAAACGGAATTTATTTTAGTGCAATGCATTAATTGCGAATTCTGAATGTCTTGCCCTTTGCCAAAAGCCCCCGACTTCTACTTGCCACATCGGGAGGAGGAAAGGCCCAAACTCCGCTCCGTCGGTTCCCCTTGCTCCCGTATTCTCGGCTGCTGCTTCTCGGCCGGTCCCAAGTGCAGCAGACCCTAGGACTTCGGCCCCAAAGCGTAAACCCTTCTAGAGGCACGGCAACCCACGGGGTTTACGTTTGAGGAGGCCCTCTCCTTGTCGGTTAGTAGGGACCTTGCTTGCGTGTCTTGAAGTGGAGTTGGGGTGTTGGCCTTGAGGCGGACCCTAAAATCCCCTCCGGGCTGCTTGCCCCAAATTTCCTCTCCCAAGGCCACGGGGGGACGGGGCGACCTCCCCTCTCCGAATCGCGATCGACTCGCCAATGGACTCGAGCGTCGACATTGCCACAGGGACCAAGTTAAGTGGCGAAGACCACCCGAACTCAAGAAGCGCCAAAGTAGCTCACTTCCATCACACTTTCGTAGTCAATTGGCCTAGGATGTGCATCACGGGATATCTTGTCGTGGAGGCGTGAGTGTTTCCTTCTTTTACGCCAAAACCGGCCGTGTAACTTGCTCCCTAGGGTAATTTAAGCCATTCCGGACGATTTGGCGGGGTCTATTTGCCATTCGAGACATCCCGGTGCGAGCGACAAAAGCGGTCACGGTTTCTACAAGGTAGACATCGGGGGCGCCCAGGGTTTGACAAGTTCTCGGACCCGATCTGGAATCTTTTGGACCTTCGAAGAGGGGCCTGAGCGGAGGATCAACGGTCGGATAGGGGAGCAGGGCTCGGGAGGGTGGTCATTAGCGTCTCGGCCAGGGGGCGGCCGCCGGGAAGGGCTGCCTCGGGAACTTTTTGGATCCCGCCTCACGGGGTCCGGACTCTCCCCTCTTGTGAGGGATCCCAAGGTCCTGGCCTCGTTTGACTTGGGGAAGGGTGCCAGCTCGGTTGCCACAGCGGGCTGCCGGCGGATTTCTAATGCTAACCCTTTGACCTAGACCTTCTCCCAAAATTCGAAAATTGGGCGTGTCTTTGGAGATGAATTAGGGATCCCGGCAAAAACCGGAATTTATTTTTGTGCAATGCATTAATTGCGAATTCTGAATGTCTTGCCAGCGCAAAAGCCCCGACTTCTACTTGCCACATCGGGAGGAGGAAAGGCCCAAACTCCGCTCCGTCCGGTTCCCCTTGCTCCGTATTCTCCATTTGCTGCTTCGGCCGGTCCCAAGTGCAACAGACCAGGACTCGGCCCCAAAACGCGTAAACCCTTCTAGAGCACGGCAACCCACGGGGTTTTCGTTTGAGGCCCTCTCCTTGTCGGTCGGCGGGACCTTGCGTGTCTTGAAGTGGGAGTTGGGGTGTTGGCCTTGAGCCTGACCCTAAAATCCCCTCCGGAGGCTGCTTGCCCCAAATTTCCTCTCCCCAAGGCCACGGGGGCCGGACCGGCGACCTCCCCTCGGAATCGCGATCGACTCGCCAATGGACTCGAGCGTCGACATTGCCACAGGGACCAAGTTCCGTGGCGGAAGACCACCCGAACTCCAAGAAGCGCCAAAGTAGCTCACTTCCATCACACTTTCGTAGTCAATTGGCCTAGGATGTGCATGCGGGATCTTGTCGTGGAGGCGTGAGTGTTTCCTTCTTTTAAAGCAAAACCGGCCAGGTGTAACTTGCTCCCTAGGGTAATTTACCGCCATTCGGACGATTTGGCGGGGTCTATTTGCCATTCGAGCATCCCCGGTGCCGAGCGACAAAAGCAGTCACGGTTTTCTACAAAGTAGACATCCGGGGCGCCCAGCGGTTTGACAAGTTCTCCCGGACCCGATCTGGAATCTTTTGGACCTTCGAAGAGGGGCCTGAGCGGAGGATCAGCGGTCGGATAGGGGCCAGGGCTCGGGGAGGGTGGTCATTAAGCGTCGACCAGGGGCCCGGCCGGGGAAGGGGCTGCCTCGGGGAACTTTTGGATCCAGCCTCACGGGGTCGGACTCTCCCCTCTTGTGAGGGATCCCTGCAAGGTCCTGGCCTCGTTTGACTTGGGGAAGGGTGCCGGCTTCGGTTGCCACCAGCGGGCTGCCCGGCCGTTCTAATCTAACCCTTTGACCTAGACCTTCTCCGAAAATTCGAAAATTGGGCGTGTCTTTGGAGATGAATTAGGGATCCCCGGCAAAAAACGAATTTATTTTTAATTGCAATGCATTAATTGCG
Organism: Isoetes taiwanensis; assembly: GCA_021234155.1. Classification (NCBI taxonomy): domain Eukaryota; kingdom Viridiplantae; phylum Streptophyta; class Lycopodiopsida; order Isoetales; family Isoetaceae; genus Isoetes; species Isoetes taiwanensis. Next base: position 5,609,228 of record JAJEKV010000061.1, read on the forward strand.
AATTCTGAATGTCTTGCCAGCACAAAAGCCCCCCGACTTCTACTTGCCACATCGGAGGAGGAAGGGCCCAAACTCCGCTCCGTCCGGTTCCCCTTGCTCCGTATTCTCGGCTCTTTGCTTCTCCGGCCAGGTCCCAAGTGCAGCAGGGCCGGGACTCGGCCCCAAAACGTAAACCCTTCTAGAGCACGGCAGCCCACGGGGTTTCACGTTTGGAGGCCCTCTCCTTGTCGGTCGGCGGGACCTTGCGCCGTGTCTTGAAGTGGAGTTGGGGTGTTGGCCTTGAGCCTTGGACCCTAAAATCCCTCCGGGAGGCTGCTTGCCCCAAATTTCCTCTCCCCCCAAGGCCACAGGGGCCGGACGGGGCGACCTCCCCTCTCGGGAATCGCGATCGACTCGCCAATGGACTCGGAGCGTCGACATTGCCACAGGGACCAAGTTCGTGGCGAAGACCACCCGAACTCCAAGAAGCGCCAAAGTAGCTCACTTCCATCACACTCGTAGTCAATTGGCCTAGGATGTGCATGCGGGATCTTGTCGTGGAGGCGTGAGTGTTTCCTTCTTTCGCCAAAACCGGCCGTGTAACTTGCTCCCTAGGGTAATTTAAGCCATTCCGGACGATTTGGCGGGGTCTATTTGCCATTCGGAGCATCCCGGTGCGAGCGACAAAAGCAGTCTTGGTTTCTACAAAGCCGGCATCGGGGCCCCCGCGGTTTGACAAGTTCTCCCGGACCCGTCACGGAATCTTTTGGACCTTCGAAGAGGGGCCCACTGAGCGGAGGATCAGCGGTCGGATAGGGGAACCGGGCTCGGGAGGGTGGTCATTAGCGTCGCGACCCGGGGCGGCCGAGGGAGAGCTGCCTCGGGGAACTTTTGGATCCCGCCTCACGGGGTCCGGACTCTCCCCTCTTGTGAGGATCCCTGCAAAGGTCGGCCTCGTTTGACTTGGGGAAGGGTGCCCATTTCGGTTGCCACCTGCAGCGGGCTGCCCCGGCCGTTCTAATGCTAACCCTTTGACCTAGACCTTCTCGAAAATTCCGAAAATTGGGCGTGTCTTTGGAGATGAATTAGGGATCGGTGGCAAAAAGCAGGAATTTATTTTGGTGCAATGCATTAATTGCGAATTCTGAATGTCTTGCCACCAAAAGCCCCCGACTTCTACTTGCCACATCGGAGGAGGAAAGGCCCAAACTCCGCTCCGTCGGTTCCCCTTGCTCCGTATTCTCCGGCTGCTGCTTCGGCCCGGAGTCCCAAGTGCAACGGACGGGGACTTCGGCCCCAAAAACGTAAACCCTTCTAGAGCACGGCAGCCCACGGGGTTTACGTTTGGAGGCCCTCTCCTTGTCGGTCGGCGGGACCTTCTTGCGTGTCTTGAAGTGGAGTTGGGGTGTTGGCCTTGAGGCGGACCCTAAAATCCCTCCGGGCTGCTTGCCCCAAATTTCCTCTCCCAAGGCCACGGGGGCCGGGCCCAGGCGACCTCCCTCTCGGAATCGCGATCGACTCGCCAATGGACTCGAGCGTCGACATTGCCACTGGGGACCAAGTTCCGTGGCGGAAGACCACCCGAACTCAAGAAGCGCCAAAGTAGCTCACTTCCATCACACTCGTAGTCAATTGGCCTAGGATGTGCATGCGGGATCTTGTCGTGGATGGCGTGAGTGTTTCCTTCTTCGCCAAAACCGGCCCAGTGTAACTTGCTCCCTAGGGTAATTTAAGCCATTCGGACGATTTGGCGGGGTCTATTTGCCATTCCGGACATCCCGGTGCGAGCGACAAAAGCAGTCACGGTTTCTACAAAGTAGACATCGGGGCCCCGTGGTTTGACAAAGTTCTCCCGGACCGATCTGGAATCTTTTGGACCTTCGAAGAGGGGCCCTGAATGGAGGATCCAGCGGTCGGATAGGGGAACCCGGGCTCGGGAGGGTGGTCATTAGCGTCTCAGCGACCAGGGGGCTGGCGCCGGGAAGGGCTGCCTCGGGAACTTTTGGATCCGCCTCACGGGGTCGGACTCTCCCCTCTTGTGAGGATCCACGCAAGGTCACGGCCTCGTTTGACTTGGGGAAGGGTGCGGCTCGGTTGCCACAGCGGGCTGCCCGGACCGTTCTATCACTAACCCTTTGACCTAGACCTTCTCAGAAAATTCCGAAAATTGGGCCGTGTCTTTGGAGATGAATTAGGGATCCATGGCAAAAAACCCTTTGAATTTATTTTTAGTGCAATGCATTAATTGCGAATTTACGAATGTCTTGCCAGCAAAAGCCCCCCGACTTCTACTTGCCACATCGGGGAGGAGGAAAGGCCCAAACTCCGCTCCGTCGGTTCCCCTTGCTCCGTATTCTCCGAAACTTTGCTTCTTCGGCCCGGGTCCCAAGTGCAGCGGACCGGGGACTCGGCCCCAAAACGTAAACCCTTCTAGAGCACGGCAGCCCACGGGGTTTTACGTTTGAGGGCCCTCTCCTTGTCGGTCGGCGGGACCTTGCGCCTGTCTTGAAGTGGAGTTGGGGTGTTGGCCTTGAGCCTTGGACCCTAAAATCCCCTCAGGAGGCTGCTTGCCCCAAATTTCCTCTCCCCAAGGCCACGGGGGCCGGGCGGGCGACCTCCCTCTCGGGAATCGCGATCTGACTCGCCAATGGACTCGAGCGTCGACATTGCCACAGGGACCAAGTTCCGTGGCGAGAAGACCACCCGAACTCCAAGAAGCGCCAAAGTAGCTCACTTCCATCACACTTTCGTAGTCAATTGGCCTAGGATGTGCATGCGGGATCTCTTGTCGTGGAGGCGTGAGTGTTTCCTTCTTTACATAAAACCCGGCCGTGTAACTTGCTCCCTAGGGTAATTTAGCCATTCGGACGATTTGGCGGGTCTATTTGCCATTCGGACATCCCGGTGCGAGCGACAAAAGCAGTCTTGGTTTCTACAAAGGCGGAGCATCGGGGCGCCCATGGTTTGACAAGTTCTCGGGACCGATCTGGAATCTTTTGGACCTTCGAAGAGGGGCCCTGAGCGGAGGATCCAGCGGTCCGGATAGAGGCAGGGCTCGGGGAGGGTGGTCATTAAGCGTGCAGCCCGGGGCTGGCGGCGCGAGGGGAAGGGCTGCCTCGGGAACTTTTGGATCCGCCTCACGGGGTCGGACTCTCCCCCCCTCTTGTGAGGATCCTGCAAGGTCTGGCCTCGTTTGACTTGGGGAAGGGTGCGGCTTCGGTTGCCACAGCGGGCTGCCCCGACCGTTCTAATCTTAACCCTTTGACCTAGACCTTCTCCAGAAAATTCCGAAATTGGGCGTGTGTCTGGAGATGAATTAGGGATCCGGTGGCAAAAGCGGAATTTATTTTCGTGCAATGCATTAATTGCGAATTCTGAATGTCTTGCCAGCACAAAAGCCCCCCGACTTCTACTTGCCACATCGGAGGAGGAAAGGCCCAAACTCCGCTCCGTCAGTTCCCCTTGCTCCGTATTCTCGGTTGCTGCTTCTCGGCCCGGTCCCAAGTGCAGCAGACCGGGGACTCGGCCCCAAAGCGTAAACCCTTCTAGAGCACGGCAGCCCACGGGGTTTCGTTTGGGAGGCCCTCTCCTTGTCGGTCGGTAGGGACCTTGCGCGGAGTGTCTTGAAGTGGAGTTGGGGTGTTGGCCTTGAGCGGACCCTAAAATCCCTCAGGAGGCTGCTTGCCCCAAATTTCCTCTCCCCAAGGCCACAGGGGCCGGACCAGGCGACCTCCCCTCTCGGAATCGCGATCGACTCGCCAATGGACTCGAGCGTCGACATTGCCACAGGGACCAAGTTCCGTGGCGAAAGACCACCCGAACTCCAAGAAGCGCCAAAGTAGCTCACTTCCATCACACTTTCGTAGTCAATTGGCCTAGGATGTGCATGCGGGATCTTGTCGTGGATGGCGTGAGTGTTTCCTTCTTTATAAAACCGGCCAGGTGTAACTTGCTCCCTAGGGTAATTTTGCCATTCCGGACGATTTGGCGGGGGTCTATTTGCCATTCCGGAGCATCCCGTGCGAGCGACAAAAGCAGTCACGGTTTCTACAAAGTAGACATCGGGGGGCCCAGCGGTTTGACAAGTTCTCCCGGACCGATCTGGAATCTTTTGGACCTTCGAAGAGGGCCCACGAGCGGAGGATCCAACGGTCGGATAGGGGAGCAGGGCTCCGGGAGGTGGTCATTAAGCGTCGCGGCCGGGGGCTTGCTGCGGGGAAGAGGCTGCCTCGGGAACTTTTGGATCCCGCCTCACGGGGTCCGGACTCTCCCCTCTTGTGAGGGATCCACCCAAAGGTCCTGGCCTCGTTTGACTTGGGGAAGGGTGCGGCTCGGTTGCCACAGCGGGCTGCCCGACCCGTTCTATCTTAACCCTTTGACCTAGACCTTCTCAGAAAATTCCGAAAATTGGGCGTGTCTTTGGAGATGAATTAGGGATCCCGGCAAAAACCGAATTTATTTTAGTGCAATGCATTAATTGCGAATTCTGAATGTCTTGCCAGCACAAAAGTGCCCCGACTTCTACTTGCCACATCGGGGAGGAGGAAAGGCCCAAACTCCGCTCCGTCGGTTCCCCTTGCTCCGTATTCTCGGCTCTTTGCTTCGGCCCGGGTCCCAAGTGCAGCAGACCCAGGACTTCGGCCCCAAAAGCGTAAACCCTTCTAGAGCACGGCAACCCACGGGGTTTTCGTTTGGAGGCCCTCTCCTTGTCGGTCGGTAGGGACCTTCTTGGCAGTGTCTTGAAGTGGAGTTGGGGTGTTGGCCTTGAGCCTTGGACCCTAAAATCCCCTCGGAGGCTGCTTGCCCCAAATTTCCTCTCCCCAAGGCCCTAGGGGACGGGCCGGGCGACCTCCCTCTCGGAATCACGATCGACTCGCCAATGGACTCGAGCGTCGACATTGCCACAGGGACCAAGTTCCGTGGCGAGAAGACCACCCGAACTCAAGAAGCGCCAAAGTAGCTCACTTCCATCACACTTTCGTAGTCAATTGGCCTAGGATGTGCATGCGGGATCTTGTCGTGGAGGCGTGAGTGTTTCCTTCTTTTCGCCAAAACCGGCCAGTGTAACTTGCTCCCTAGGGTAATTTAGCCATTCCGGACGATTTGGCGGGGTCTATTTGCCATTCGGAGCATCCCGGTGCGAGCGACAAAACAATCGCGGTTTCTACAAGGCCGACATCGGGGGGCCCCAGCGGTTTGACAAGTTCTCCCGGACCGTCACGGAATCTTTTGGACCTTCGAAGAGGGGCCCACGAGCGGAGGATCCAGCGGTCGGATAGGGGAACCCGGGCTCCGGGAGGGTGGTCATTAAGCGTCGCGACCCGGGGGCCCGGCTGCCGGGGAAGGGCTGCCTCGGGAACTTTTGGATCCGCCTCACGGGGTCGGACTCTCCCCTCTTGTGAGGGATCCCTGCAAGGTCCTGGCCTCGTTTGACTTGGGGAAGGGTGCCGGCTTCGGTTGCCACAGCGGGCTGCCCGGCCGTTCTAATGCTAACCCTTTGACCTAGACCTTCTCCGAAAATTCCGAAAAATTGGGCGTGTCTTTGGAGATGAATTAGGGATCCGGTGCAAAAAACCGAATTTATTTTTAGTGCAATGCATTAATTGCGAATTCTGAATGTCTTGCCAGCTGCAAAAGCCCCGACTTCTACTTGCCACATCGGGGAGGAGGAAAGGCCCAAACTCCGCTCCGTCCGGTTCCCCTTGCTCCGTATTCTCCGCAGCTGCTTCGGCCCGGTCCCAAGTGCAGCAGAGACCGGGGACTCGGCCCCAAAGCGTAAACCCTTCTAGAGCACGGCAGCCCACGGGGTTTTCACGTTTGGAGGCCCTCTCCTTGTCGGTCGGCCGGGACCTTGCGCCCGTGTCTTGAAGTGGAGTTGGGGTGTTGGCCTTGAGCGGACCCTAAAATCCCTCCCGAGGCTGCTTGCCCCAAATTTCCTCTCCCCAAGGCCACAGGGGCCGGACGGGCGACCTCCCTCTCGGGGCCTCACGATCTGACTCTGCCAATGGACTCGAGCGTCGACATTGCCACAGGGACCAAGTTCAAAGTGGCGAAGACCACCCGAACTCCAAGAAGCGCCAAAGTAGCTCACTTCCATCACACTTTCGTAGTCAATTGGCCTAGGATGTGCATGCGGGATCTTGTCGTGGAGGCGTGAGTGTTTCCTTCTTTAAAATAAAACCGGCCGTGTAACTTGCTCCCCTAGGGTAATTTAAGCCATTCGGACGATTTGGCGGGGTCTATTTGCCATTCCGGACATCCCGGTGCGACGACAAAGCAGTCACGGTTTCTACAAGGCCGACATCGGGGCGCCCTTGCGGTTTGACAAAGTTCTCCCGGACCGATCTGGAATCTTTTGGACCTTCGAAGAGGGGCCCTGAGCGGAGGATCAACGGTCCGGGATAGGGGCAGGGGCTCGGGAGGGTGGTCATTAAGCGTCGCGACCCGGGGGCTTATTGCCCGGGGAAAGGGCGCCTCGGGGAACTTTTTTGGATCCCGCCTCACGGGGTCCGGACTCTCCCCCTCTTGTGAGGGATCCTGCAAGGTCGGCCTCGTTTGACTTGGGGAAGGGTGCCGGCTTCGGTTGCCACCAGCGGGCTGCCCCGGCCCGTTCTAATCTTAACCCTTTGACCTAGACCTTCTCAGAAAATTCGAAAATTGGGCGTGTCTTGGAGATGAATTAGGGATCCCGGTGGCAAAAAAACGAATTTATTTTCGTGCAATGCATTAATTGCGAATTCTGAATGTCTTGCCAGCGCAAAAGCCCCCCGACTTCTACTTGCCACATCGGGGAGGAGGAAAGGCCCAAACTCCGCTCCGTCAATTCCCCTTGCTCCATATTCTCCGTGCTTTGCTTCGGCCCGGAGTCCCAAGTGCAGCAGGACCGGGGACTCGGCCCCAAAGCGTAAACCCTTCTAGAGCACGGCAGCCCACGGGGTTTCACGTTTGGGGAGGCCCTCTCCTTGTCCCGGTCCGGCGGGGACCTTGCCGGGTGTCTTGAAGTGGAGTTGGGGTGTTGGCCTTGAGCCAGCGGACCCTAAAATCCCTCCGGGAGGCTGCTTGCCCCAAATTTCCTCTCCCCAAGGCCACGGGGGCCGGACGGGCGACCTCCCTCTCTCCGGAATCGCGATCTGACTCTGCCAATGGACTCGAGCGTTGACATTGCCACAGGGGACCAAGTTAAAGGTGGCGGAAGACCACCCGAACTCCAAGAAGCGCCAAAGTAGCTCACTTCCATCACACTCGTAGTCAATTGGCCTAGGATGTGCATCGCGGGATCTTGTCGTGGAGGGCGTGAGTGTTTCCTTCTTTTCATAAAACCGGCCAGGTGTAACTTGCTCCCTAGGGTAATTTCGCCATTCCCGACGATTTGGCGGGGTCTATTTGCCATTCGGAGCATCCCGGTGCGAGCGACAAAAGCGATCTCCGGTTTCTACAAGGTAGACATCGGGGCGCCCAGCGGTTTGACAAGTTCTCGGGCCGATCTGGAATCTTTTGGACCTTCGAAGAGGGCCCCGAGCGGAGGATCAACGGTCGGATAGGGGAACGAGGCTCAGGAGGGTGGTCGTTAAGCGTCTCGGCCGGGGGCGGCGCCCGGGAAGGGCTGCCTCGGGGAACTTTTGGATCCCGCCTCACGGGGTCGGACTCTCCCCTCTTGTGAGGATCCCCGCAAGGTCAGGCCTCGTTTGACTTGGGGAAGGGTGCCGGCTTCGGTTGCCACCTTGCAGCGGGCTGCCCCGGCCGTTCTAATGCTAACCCTTTGACCTAGACCTTCTCAGAAAATTCGAAGAATTGGGCGTGTCTTTGGAGATGAATTAGGGATCCCGCCAGCAAAAACCGGAATTTATTTTTAGATGCAATGCATTAATTAATTAATTCTGAATGTCTTGCCAACGCAAAAGCCCCCCGACTTCTACTTGCCACATCGGGAGGGAGGAAAGGCCCAAACTCAGCTCCGTCGGTTCCCTTGCTCCCGGTATTCTCGGCTGCTTCTCGGCCAGGTCCCAAGTGCAACAGACCAGGACTCGGCCCCAAAGCGTAAACCCTTCTAGAGCACGGCAACCCACGGGGTTTACGTTTGAGGCCCTCTCCTTGTCCGGTCGGTAGGGACCTTCTGTAGTGTCTTGAAGTGGAGTTGGGGTGTTGGCCCGGCCCGGACCCTAAAATCCCTCGGGAGGCTGCTTGCCCCAAATTTCCTCTCCCAAAGGCCACAGGGGCCGGGCCAGGCGACCTCCCCTCTCCGGAATCGCGATCGACTCTGCCAATGGACTCGAGATGTCGACATTGCCACAGGGGACCAAGTTAAAGTGGCGAAGAAGACCACCCGAACTCAAGAAGCCAAAGTAGCTCACTTCCATCACACTTTCGTAGTCAATTGGCCTAGGATGTGCATGCGGGATCTTGTCGTGGAGGCGTGAGTGTTTCCTTCTTTATAAAACCGGCCAGGTGTAACTTGCTCCCTAGGGTAATTTAGCCATTCGGGACGATTTGGCGGGGTCTATTTGCCATTCGGAGCATCCCAGTGCGACGACAAAAGCAGTCTGCGGTTTCTACAAAGGCGACATCGGGGCGCCCAGTGGTTTGACAAGTTCTCGGGACCCGATCTGGAATCTTTTGGACCTTCGAAGGGGCCCCTAAGCGGAGGATCAGCGGTCGGATAGAGGCAGGGCTCGGGAGGGTGGTCATTAAGCGTCAGACCAGGGGCTGCCGGGGAAGAGGCTGCCTCGGGAACTTTTGGATCCGCCTCACGGGGTCGGACTCTCCCCTCTTGTGAGGGATCCCGCAAGGTCTGGCCTCGTTTGACTTGGGGAAGGGTGCGGCTTCGGTTGCCACAGCAGCGGGCTGCCCCGGCCGTTCTATCTAACCCTTTGACCTAGACCTTCTCCGAAAATTCGAAAAATTGGGCCGTGTCTTTGGAGATGAATTAGGGATCCGGGCAAAAACCGGAATTTATTTTAGGTGCAATGCATTAATTGCGAATTCTGAATGTCTTGCCAGCGCAAAAGCCCCCGACTTCTACTTGCCACATCGGGAGGAGGAAAGGCCCAAACTCCGCTCCGTCGGTTCCCCTTGCTCCGTATTCTCCGGCTCTTTGCTTCCGGCCGGTCCCAAGTGCAGCAGACCGGGACTCGGCCCCAAAACGTAAACCCTTCTAGAGCACGGCAGCCCACGGGGTTTACGTTTGGAGGCCCCTCTCCTTGTCGGTCAGCCGGGACCTTGCGCGCGTGTCTTGAAGTGGAGTTGGGGTGTTGGCCTTGAGCGGGACCCTAAAATCCCCTCCGGGCTGCTTGCCCCAAATTTCCTCTCCCAAGGCCACGGGGCGGGCCAGGCGACCTCCCCTCTCGGAATCGCGATCGACTCTGCCAATGGACTCGAGCGTCGACATTGCCACAGGGACCAAGTTCCGTGGCCAGAAGACCACCCGAACTCCAAGAAGCGCCAAAGTAGCTCACTTCCATCACACTTTCGTAGTCAATTGGCCTAGGATGTGCATGCGGGATCTTGTCGTGGAGGCGTGAGTGTTTCCTTCTTTCGCCAAAACCGGCCAGGTGTAACTTGCTCCCTAGGGTAATTTAAGCCATTCAGGACGATTTGGCGGGGTCTATTTGCCATTCAGGAGCATCCCGGGTGCGAGCGACAAAAGCAGTCACGGTTTCTACAAGGCCGACATCGGGGCCCCAGCGGTTTGACAAGTTCTCGGGGCCGATCTGGAATCTTTTGGACCTTCCCAAGAGGGGCCCCGAGCGGAGGATCAACGGTCCGGATAGGGGCAAGGGCTCCGGAGGGTGGTCGATAGCGTCGACCGGGGCGCCCGGGAAGAGCTGCCTGGGAACTTTTGGATCCCGCCTCACGGGGTCGGACTCTCCCCTCTTGTGAGGGATCCCTGCAAGGTCCTGGCCTCGTTTGACTTGGGGAAGGGTGCCAGCTCGGTTGCCCTGCAACGGGCTGCCCCGACCGTTCTAATGCTAACCCTTTGACCTAGACCTTCTCCGAAAATTCCGAAAATTGGGCGTGTGCTGGAGATGAATTAGGGATCCCGCTGGCAAAAACCCGAATTTATTTTCGTGCAATGCATTAATTGCGAATTTACGAATGTCTTGCCACTGCAAAAGCGCCCCCCGACTTCTACTTGCCACATCGGGAGGAGGAAAGGCCCAAACTCCGCTCCGTCAGTTCCCCTTGCTCCGTATTCTCGGCTGCTGCTTCTCGGCCAGGTCCCAAGTGCAACAGACCAGGACTCGGCCCCCAAAACGTAAACCCTTCTAGAGCCTGGCAACCCACAGGGTTTACGTTTCGGAGGCCCTCTCCTTGTCGGTCGGCGGGACCTTGCCCGGCGTGTCTTGAAGTGGAGTTGGGGTGTTGGCCTTGGCCGGACCCTAAAATCCCTCCGGGCTGCTTGCCCCAAATTTCCTCTCCCCAAGGCCACAGGGGCCGGACGGGCGACCTCCCTCTCGGAATCGCGATCGACTCGCCAATGGACTCGAGCGTCGACATTGCCACAGGGGACCAAGTTCCCGGCGAAGACCACCCGAACTCAAGAAGCGCCAAAGTAGCTCACTTCCATCACACTTTCGTGAGTCAATTGGCCTAGGATGTGCATGCGGGATCTTGTCGTGGAGGCGTGAGTGTTTCCTTCTTTAAAAAACCCGCCAGTGTAACTTGCTCCCTAGGGTAATTTCGCCATTCGGACGATTTGGCGGGGTCTATTTGCCATTCGGAGCATCCCGGTGCGAGACGACAAAAGCAGTCGCGGTTTCTACAAAGGCGGACATCGGGGGGCGCCCAGCGGTTTGACAAGTTCTCGGACCGATCTGGAATCTTTTGGACCTTCGAAGGGGGCCTGAGCGGAGGATCCAGCGGTCGGATAGAGGCAGGGCTCGGGGGAGGTGGTCATTAGCGTCGTCGGCCCAGGGGGCTTGCTGCCGGAAGGGCTGCCTCGGGAACTTTGGATCCCGCCTCACGGGGTCGGACTCTCCCCTCTTGTGAGGATCCCCGCAAAGGTCCCCGCCTCGTTTGACTTGGGGAAGGGTGCGGCTTCGGTTTGCCACAGCGGGCTGCCCGACCGTTCTAATCTTAACCCTTTGACCTAGACCTTCTCAGAAAATTCGAAAATTGGGCGTGTCTTTGGAGATGAATTAGGGATCCGTGGCAAAAACGGAATTTATTTTCGTGCAATGCATTAATTGCGAATTCTGAATGTCTTGCCACTGCAAAAGCCCCCGACTTCTACTTGCCACATCGGAGGAGGAAAGGCCCAAACTCCAGCTCAAATCGGTTCCCCTTGCTCGTATTCTCGGCTGCTGCTTCTCGGCCAGGTCCCAAGTGCAACAGACCAGGACTCGGCCCCCAAAACGTAAACCCTTCTAGAGCCTGGCAACCCACAGGGTTTACGTTTGAGGCCCTCTCCTTGTCCGGTCGGTAGGGACCTTGCCGCAGGTCTTGAAGTGGAGTTGGGGTGTTGGCCTTGAGGCCGGACCCTAAAATCCCTCCGGGCTGCTTGCCCCAAATTTCCTCTCCCCAAGGCCACGGGGAATGACGGACGGGGCGACCCCCTCTCGGGAATGCGATGTCGACTCTGCCAATGGACTCGAACATCGTTGAAGTGGGCGGCAAGCTTGATTTAGTATGAAAGTATGCAAGTGAAGCTCAATGGTGCACAAGTCCGGGTTTATTAAAGTGGATAGATAAACAAGGATGGAGAGAAATCTAAGTGGATACATAAACAAGAATAGATAAAATACATAAGTAATGAAACAAATCTAAGTTGCTAATAATATTAACTTAAAAAAAAGGACACGTCGATATAAACCAAAAAGTCGTCAAATGAAAGCATAGGGCGGGCTCTAGAATAGGTATAGCTTAACTGTCCAAATCCGGTACTGACAACAAATTAATTGCCGTGGCGGTCACATTCATATGGACTCATTATGGAGTGTCACGAAATTGAATATCTCGAACTTCGAAATTCAAGGTGAGGCGTCGTTGAACCACTGAAGAAAATTCGTGTCCAAAACCCTTAGCAGTAATCTATGAAGAGGCTGCAACCATATATGAAGTTGTATGTGATCATGCACGAGAGAATATGGCAAATCAAAGAAGCTCTTCTTGCAGCTTTGCATGGACTGTAGCTGGGCATGCCTTGTGTAGATTGTATGCAGAAGAGCAACCTGGTGAGCCATATGTTTGCCTTTACTTCTGATCATGGTGAAGTGATTGGCAAGCTTGATTTAGTATGAAAGTTGCAAGTGAAGCTCAAAAATTCAAGGTGAGACGTCGTTGAACCACGAAGTGTCCAAAACCCTTAGCGATAATCTATGAAGAGTGCAACCATATATGAAGTTGTATGTGATCATGCACGAGAGAATATGGCAAATCAAAGAAGCTCTTCTTACGGACTTTGCATGGACTGTGGTCGGGCATGCCTTGTGTAGATCGTATGGACTCATTATGGAGTGTCACGAAAATTGAATATCTCGAACTTCGAAATTCAAGGTGAGTAGGATATGTTATATTAAGGTGAAGGGTCTATCTTGTGCCACCACAATATAGATAAAAAACATAAGTAATAAAACAAATAGATCTAAGTTGGTAACTTAATAAAAAAAAAAAAAAAAAAAGACGTTGATATACACATTGGCGTCATTCCATAAAATCGGCCCACCTCTTTTCTACCTTTCTGTTTATGCGGATCGAATATTGCAGCTCAGATCCATCGGTGAAAAGTTTTTTAATCATCTAAGTTAAACCCTCGAAAAGATAAAAATTTGAGTTTGATTTCTACATTTTCTATCACAAAATGTGCGGAGGTGGAGGCAAACCCAGGACTTTCAACATCTGTTCAAGAGCGACTTCACGAGTTAGATTCTTGCATAAATGACAACCCTCCACTGGGTAACAATCCTTCTTTGTATAATAATTATAATTATAATAATAACTTATAATTATAACTTAATAAAAAAAGGGCACGTCGTTTAACACAAAGACGTCGTTATAGACGTCGTTTAACGACTATTGCGAGCGTCGTTAAGCGACCTCGCGGCGTCGTTCAACGGCGTCTGTAACTTTTATCGAAAGCAGAGCGGCTTTTCGCCCCCTAGTTTTTGGTTCTAAGCGGCCGGAGGAGCGTTTTTTAAAATGGCGATTTTTGGCGCGGATCATCCTTGCGGTCCTTTCCAAGCTTCAAGCAAGCATCCAAAGGTATTTCAATGGATCAATCAACTCTATTTTTGAATTAGGCTTGTTGTTTGATAGATTTAGGGCTTCTTGTTTTTTCTTGTTTGTTTTCAATCCATCCCATTTCTATCCTCCTCTTCTTTCCATCCTTGTTTTTCTTCAATCCATTTCGCCTCTTATTAGTATGAATCGAATCCTCCTCCTTCTTCTTCCAATCATCTTCCAATCATTGGTTTCTTCCTTCTAATCTTCCGTTCTTCCAATCTTCTATTCATTTTCTTCTTCTTCTTCTTTACCACTTTCTCATTCTATTCAATCTTTCTTTCCTATCTTCTTCTTCTTCTTCTTCTTCTTCTTCTTCTTCTTCTTCTTCTTCTTCGATGATGTTCTTACTAAGACTACGGTCAGATATTGTAAAACAATTATACGCCTCGTACAAAGCAAGATCATATTTCCCTATACCTACCCTGGTTTTTGACGCCAGGCCACATCAGGTACTCATACTCCCATTCAAATGTGTATTCATGGTGTATGTCCTGTAGATATGTATCAGATATAGCTGTTGTATTTATACGTTTATTATTCCATTCCCCTTTTATCATTTTTAGCTTTATCATTTGTTTTTAACTTTTATTATTTTAAGTACGCTGCCATAATCATTCATATTCATAACCAATAGAAAAGTAATTTAGATTTCATTATTGTAACTGATCAAAATACATTGAAGTATGCTGTTATAAGAGGTAATTTTTTCCATATTACTAATTTTTGAAAATGATACTTCCAATTGTTATAGAGCATCTGACTTTAAACCTACTCTAGTCATCATAAATCCAATTTGTATACACAGCCGCATCTTTATAAAGATTATAGCAGCTGTACAATACTAACCATTCCTTATTATGATCAGCAATTCAGAGTGTTTGATAGCAATTGCTCTTTAAAAGGTAAGACCTCACCAATTTCATGTACAAGTGATATATTACACCATATTCTTCCTATGGTCAATCGCTTGTGCCACATTGTAGCTGAAAAACCAGGAGAGAGAGTTCCGGTTACCTGCACCCAAACAATGTCAATATTAGCATAATTTGGTAATAAGACAAGGGGCGTCAGGTAAGCTATAGAAATCTCTGGCTTATCGCCCTTCACCATTCATTTTCAGCAAGTTTAAACATATGTCACACCCATGAACAACTTACTGTATTCAAGGGCAGATTTATATGCTGAAATAATACAGATCTAAGTAACCATTAAACCTCATAGATGGTTCTCTGTTTTATAGTGGTTACAATCAGTAGTTAGTAGAAACAAAGAAGGAACACATCATAGCAGCTCTAATCATTATACTAAAGCCAACTACAGTCCTATCATTATATTCCCATTCTGGTTTCAGACCTTATATATGCCTGCCATTATTTAATCTATTAAGGGATCTGTTTTACCTATACACAGTATTATAAACTTCATTTTATCCCTTTGTGTTTCAGCGTAGAGTCAAGCCAAACTGTGAGGTGGACCAGGCCACCTGGATTTTTATTTATCTCCCTGCTACATCTTGTTCCTTTATGCAGGTCAACCCTATTCTCAAGCTTAACTCAATCATGCTTTAAACAGTTACAATACGGAACACAATGTCACTTTTTCCAGCATATAAATCAAGTTATAACCACTAACATGTGCTCATCTTTTAAGGAAAAACTTCATGTCACAGCATTCAGCATTCAGACTTAAAGAACATTATGTCTTAAGCCCGAGATCTTCTTGTTTTTCCTGCTTTACCAATACCCCTTAGACATCATGCATTCAGTGAACATAACGTAATATTTCCATTCCGGATTTCTAATTTGCACAGGCCCGCTACTCTGGAAACCATATGCAGACTTGTGTATGCCAAGCAAGCTTCTTTTCCCACACCGGCCGCTTTTTCAAACCTGCAATAGACTGCCGTTTTTTGCAAAGCACTCTATATTTAAAGCAAACTCTATCAAACTTTCTTCACAGCCCATTATAGAGACCTTTACTAATTTTAGAGTCTTACGGGATACATTTTGTTCTAATAAAAGATCACTTACGGTAAACCATATGTACAAGAGCTATTTTATGTGTTTATCAGTTACCATTTTAGCAGGATAAAGCCATCGAGACAAACATCATTACTCTGTTTTTAGACTACCATTCTAGTCAAGTAATGGCACCGACCTGATTTGGAGAGCCTCGCCTCACCGAGTTTTGAAACGCTCCAGCATTGCTAGGTTTTCTGCTGAAGCTTGCTTTGTCAATCTTTTTTGAAGGGAAGCCATTGTTATTGGGGCCCTTTGCCTTCTTGCCTGGCCCTCTTTCATATACTCCCTTTGGCATCTCTGTTCCACTACGGTGGATCCACAAAAATCTAATGAATCTTATAGGCGCTAAGCACAGCTCCGTAAAGAAGTTAAGAACTATTCTAGCACTTATCATTTTTGTGCCCGACGGTCCAACCTTCCCGCCAAGTTCCCCATTCTTAACTCTTGGCTACTTTTTTACTTTCGGTAGCCCCAAAATTCTCCATGGTACGATGTGCCCAGTCTTTCTGCAAAGTTCTAAATCCTTAACTCTTGGCAGTTTTTCAATTATGGTGGCACCGAATTTATCCATATGATACTGTGCCCTGTATCTTTGCCTCGTGTAAGCAGCCCCATATTGATCCTTTTGTTTTAAGGCTAAGCCTGCAGACCTGCAAAGTCATCTATAATTCCAACCCTATGATTAGAGACCTTAGTCACCATTGATATAAGGTAATATTATTTTTCACTCCACATTTCATAGTTAGCATAAAGGCCATATGTCCAAACATAAGTGTCAAGTGTACACTTTTTTTGAAACTTTCTTGCCTCTATGCATTGGTATTTCTGCCATATTCTAAGTTAAGAAAAATAATAGCAACAATAAATCATGGCCTCCCATGGTGGATTTTCTGACCATTAATTTCTTAACTTCTTCTTCTTCTTCTTCTTCTTCTTCTTCTTCTTCTTCTTCTTCTTCTTCTTCTTCTTCTTCTTCTTCTTCTTCTTCTTCTTCTTCTTCTTCTTCTTCTTCTTCTTCTTCTTCTTCTTCTTCTTCTTCTTCTTCTTCTTCTTCTTCTTCACATTTACATCTAGACTTACACTACAAATGCATAAATACAAACTTATAGCTCCATTCAAGATGTAAAATTTTCCCATTAATATCCATCAAGGGTAAAACCCAAGCCACAGCTGAAAGGTAACCTTTACATGGTTGGAGATATGAATATGTCTAGCAGAATTATACAATTAGTATAGCATTTGCCTTTAAACGTGATGCATAAATTCAAACCATCATTTTAGAACACATTTTTCAGAATTTCAGCAAATACGAGTTTTAAAAGTTAATCATGTGGCCATATAATTTCCAAATAAATGCAGCTTATATCATTATCTCATGTAATATCATTAAAATTTCAGCATATTGTTTTCCAGATTATAGTACACCAGAATTCTAAATATATAAACCTTCACAACAAACACTCTTCAAGTTTCAGATTATTGCTAAATACTAAAGTATTGATCCCTTTGCATTATTTCATGAAGGAATCTTAGTCCAACTAGTCTTCATCCAACATTAATATCAGTGTTATCATGTCTTTTGCTGACCATGTTCTTTGTACACATCAAAATTTAGGAAGATCTCACCACATTGAGTCATGGATCTGAATTTGTTGCGCATATTTTCCCAATTATATCTTCCTTTGTAGTTGCCTTCATGCTGCAACTATGTAACTTTGAAAGAACAGGAGATAGAGTCTCGGTTACCTGCACCCAAACAGACCAATATTAGCATGAAAATGGTAATAAGGAAAGGGGCGTCAGGTAAGCAATGAGACACTATGGCTCTTCGCCCTTCACCTATTCTTATACAAAATAGAATGGTGTCAATTAAGCAAAATGAGCTCTCATATTTATTGCACGTAACCAAATGTAATCAAATACAATGTTTTCTATTGCATTCTTTGCTTACTTGATGAAACATCCTAATATATCGGTTAAAACCGGCCCGAGGCATGAAGAAGCTCAGATTTAGAGCAAAACAGCAAGTGTTTTTCATTATTATATTCTATTATATGGCTGCCTACCTCAGCCAAAGTATATTGCAGGTCATTCTAAAGTCTACAAGTCACAACATAAAATTTAAACCTGTATTTTATTGTAAATTAAATAACATATTTATCATGTGGTAGTCTGCGTGTAAATTACTCTGTCATAAATGAACTTTAACTAGTAATACAAAAGCTTTATCTACATCAGAGAACTCGTATCATATATCTGTAGTTTTTCTAGCAAATCTCTAAGGAAGCTTCAGCGTAATATCTCAAGAATAGCATCATTTATAATATTAACTCTGCTTTTGTATGTATCAGCAGTGAAAAGCCAAACCAAAGCCATTGTCACTGTTCCAGAAAGTATCACTCTAACTAGGATAAAGACATGCATGTCTCACAGAAGTTTAACCTGATATGATTCGTAGGCCATAAGCAACATAGATATTTTTGCATAAACCTCATCCAAAATTTATATCAGAAACACAGGACATGTATCATACTACCGTAGTATTTTTTGCAGCCCTTTTCAAGAAAAATTCGCATACTGTTGCAAGAATAGCAACCTCTCTATTTTCGGCGCTGTTTTGTCATGAATTCATACATTTAAACTACATTTAACAGGCCAAATATGTTATAGAAACCTGGATTTGGTCGCTCCTAATAGCATCCGGCTTTTGAATCGTTGAAGATCCACCTTCATTCCTTGAAATTTTCTTGAGAGGAGAGCTCCCAGCTTGTGCGACCACTTTCACAGTGAATGTAGACACCCTTAGGCATTTCGGGCCTTCAATCAATCGAGCGGCGAGAGTAAGCATAAAGGATCATTCCTTATGTAAACGGCGGTCAAAGCCAGACTATCACGGGAAGATAAAATATCAAATATTCAAGACTTGGATATGCGATATCATGCTCAAATGGGCGATTCGGCTCTCTACTAGGCTGGATTAGGCGCCAAGCTTCAGCTAAAGACCTCTTCCGGGCACATCCTCTCATGAAATACAAACCTTAAATGTCAAAAACGAATTTTAAATGTCAAAAACTAATTTTTACCGTCATGAATTATGTCGTCTATATTGGAGATAATCTCAGCCATTCAAATTGGCCATATTGGAGATAATCTTTATATAAGAGACTATCACTTGGATTTTCTCCAAGACCATGGAGATTTGCTCATAAATCTTAGCAACGCACCTTTGGTTGGTCCTTTTCGATTTCTGGAGCCACCGGTATTTAATGCGCCACAACAATTTGCTATAAAGATGGTGGCTTGTAGGCCATAGACGATATGCCAAATGCATATTAGTTATCAAATGCATGTAAAAATCATGATATCCATAAAGACTTGGCTTTATAGTTGCCATCTCACAAATATCTCACACTTTTTCTTCATAAATGGCCCCACCAAAATATCAAGTATATATGTTATTTTTTAAGCCATCGTACTTCCACATATATCAATTATGTTTACATCCATGCACCACAAGTCAATAAAATAACTTTCCCTAACACTTAAAATTTTTCTTTCTATCTTGGAGATTCAAGAACCAAATATAATAGATCGTATGAACATTATATTCCTTAATTTGTTAGCAAACTTTCTAGTTTATGCCGTGTAACTTCACAAACCACTTTTTCATAGTCCTTATATCTATAAAGCATGTAATTCAATAAATGTTCCATGACTGGCTATTGTAGATTAGAAAGCATGATTCGAAATGGCTATTGTTATACAAATTGCAAATACTAATGTCATAGACATACCTTATCGGCCCAAATTGCCTTAATCATTATTGCATGAGCCGCATCATGTGTACAACTTCGTAGTTTCCTTGTTGCCTTTGAAAATACTTTCAAAATATGAAGAAAAATATTCTTCTTCTTCTTCTTCTTCTTCTTCTTCTTCTTCTTCTTCTTCTTCTTCTTCTTCTTCTTCTTCTTCTTCTTCTTCTTCTTCTTCGCCCACAACCCTCCCTCGGGTAGTATGGCACTTCTTCTCATGGAATATAAGGAGTAGGACCCCCCTTCCATGGGAAGAAGGGCCCTACTACCTTACTGCCAAGAACAATTATTTTCTGATTTGCTTCAGTTCAACAGATTATCATGATGTATTGGATAAAGCATATTAAGCCTATCCAAGTATATTTTGAAGATGTATTGGATAAGGCAGAGTAAGCCAATCCAAGTATATTTTCAAGTGTAAGATAAGGCACATTGGGCCAATATCCAAATTATGCATTGACGAGAGCTAAAGGCACAATGGGCCTTCCACCAGATGGTGGTAGCTCTCATATAATCCAAAGGCATAATATACAAGCTAACCTGATTTGTAGAAGAGATGCCCTTACCAGCTATCTCCAACATGTAGAAGTGATAGACCATGTTATTTCCATAGTTTGGGGATCAGCAATTTCTTTGTATCCCACCTGCACAGTAAAATAAATTAAGGCTGATAACATCTTGGACAACATAGGACAGGGTCCTGTTCTCCCCATAGCCCGCATCTAGGAGATGTAGCATCCACAGGAGAGAGATTAGTTCCCAAAATATCATTGACAAAATCCGAAACAAGGAATTCTTTAACATATCACAAACCTTTTAAAAGGCATAGTGATCGATAACGAGAATCAACCAAGTAAAGTGTAGCTGTGTTAGTTAGATGACTCTAACTAATGGAAGTCACATTTTCTTCTTATTCACATTTACATCTAGACTTACACTACAAATGCATAAATACAAACTTATAGCTCCATTCAAGATGTAAATTTTTCCCATTAATATCCATCAAGGGTAAAACCCAAGCCACAGCTGAAAGGTAACCTTTACATGGTTGGAGATATGAATATGTCTAGCAGAATTATACAATTAGTATAGCATTTGCCTTTAAACGTGATGCATAAATTCAAATCATCATTTTAGAACACATTTTTCAGAATTTCAGCAAATACGAGTTTTAAAAGTTAATCATGTGGCCATATAATTTCCAAATAAATGCAGCTTATATCATTATCTCATGTAATATCATTAAAATTTCAGCATATTGTTTTCCAGATTATAGTACACCAGAATTCTAAATATATAAACCTTCACAACAAACACTCTTCAAGTTTCAGATTATTGCTAAATACTAAAGTATTGATCCCTTTGCATTATTTCATGAAGGAATCTTAGTCCAACTAGTCTTCATCCAACATTAATATCAGTGTTATCATGTCTTTTGCTGACCATGTTCTTTGTACACATCAAAATTTAGGAAGATCTCACCACATTGAGTCATGGATCTGAATTTGTTGCGCATATTTTCCCAATTATATCTTCCTTTGTAGTTGCCTTCATGCTGCAACTATGTAACTTTGAAAGAACAGGAGATAGAGTCTCGGTTACCTGCACCCAAACAGACCAATATTAGCATGAAAATGGTAATAAGGAAAGGGGCGTCAGGTAAGCAATGAGACACTATGGCTCTTCGCCCTTCACCTATTCTTATACAAAATAGAATGGTGTCAATTAAGCAAAATGAGCTCTCATATTTATTGCACGTAACCAAATGTAATCAAATACAATGTTTTCTATTGCATTGCTGCTTACTTCAGTGAAACATCCTAATATATCAGTTAAAACCAGCAGGCACATGAAGCGCTCAGATTTAGAGCAAAACAGCAAGTGTTTTTCATTATTATATTCTATTATATGGCTGCCTACCTCAGCCAAAGTATATTGCAGGTCATTCTAAAGTCTACAAGTCACAACATAAAATTTAAACCTGTATTTTATTGTAAATTAAATAACATATTTATCATGTGGTAGTCTGCGTGTAAATTACTCTGTCATAAATGAACTTTAACTAGTAATACAAAAGCTTTATCTACATCAGAGAACTCGTATCATATATCTGTAGTTTTTCTAGCAAATCTCTAAGGAAGCTTCAGCGTAATATCTCAAGAATAGCATCATTTATAATATTAACTCTGCTTTTGTATGTATCAGCAGTGAAAAGCCAAACCAAAGCCATTGTCGCTGTTCCAGAAAGTATCACTCTAACTAGGATAAAGACATGCATGTCTCACAGAAGTTTAACCTGATATGATTCGTAGGCCATAAGCAACATAGATATTTTTGCATAAACCTCATCCAAAATTTATATCAGAAACACAGGACATGTATCATACTACCGTAGTATTTTTTGCAGCCCTTTTCAAGAAAAAATCGCATACTGTTGCAAGAATAGCAACCTCTCTATTTTCGGCGCTGTTTTGTCATGAATTCATACATTTAAACTACATTTAACAGGCCAAATATGTTATAGAAACCTGGATTTGGTCGCTCCTAATAGCATCCGGCTTTTGAATCGTTGAAGATCCACCTTCATTCCTTGAAATTTTCTTGAGAGGAGAGCTCCCAGCTTGTGCAGCCCTGCTACCGTGAATGTAGACACCCTTAGGCATTTCGGGCCTTCAATCAATCAGAGCAGCAGAGAGTAAGCATAAAAGGATCATTCCTTATGTAAACGGCAGTGCAGCCAGCTATGCGGAAGATAAAATATCAAATATTCAGCACTGGATATGCAGTATCATGCTCAAATGGGCAGATTCGGCGCTCTACTAGCTGGATTAGGCGCCAAGCTTCAGCTAAAGACCTCTTCCGGGCACATCCTCTCATGAAATACAAACCTTAAATGTCAAAAACGAATTTTAAATGTCAAAAACTAATTTTTACCGTCATGAATTATGTCGTCTATATTGGAGATAATCTCAGCCATTCAAATTGGCCATATTGGAGATAATCTTTATATAAGAGACTATCACTTGGATTTTCTCCAAGACCATGGAGATTTGCTCATAAATCTTAGCAACGCACCTTTGGTTGGTCCTTTTCGATTTCTGGAGCCACCGGTATTTAATGCGCCACAACAATTTGCTATAAAGATGGTGGCTTGTAGGCCATAGACGATATGCCAAATGCATATTAGTTATCAAATGCATGTAAAAATCATGATATCCATAAAGACTTGGCTTTATAGTTGCCATCTCACAAATATCTCACACTTTTTCTTCATAAATGGCCCCACCAAAATATCAAGTATATATGTTATTTTTAAGCCATCGTACTTCCACATATATCAATTATGTTTACATCCATGCACCACAAGTCAATAAAATAACTTTCCTAACACTTAAAATTTTTTCTTTCTATCTTGGAGATTCAAGAACCAAATATAATAGATCGTATGAACATTATATTCCTTAATTTGTTAGCAAACTTTCTAGTTTATGCCGTGTAACTTCACAAACCACTTTTCATAGTCCTTATATCTATAAAGCATGTAATTCAATAAATGTTCCATGACTGGCTATTGTAGATTAGAAAGCATGATTCAGAAATGGCTATTGTTATACAAATTGCAAATACTAATGTCATAGACATACCTTATCATTAAATTGCCTTAATCATTATTGCATGAGCCGCATCATGTGTGTACAACTTCGCCTTGTTGCCTTTGAAAATCAAAATATGAAGAAAAATATTCTTCTTCTTCTTCTTCTTCTTCTTCTTCTTCTTCTTCTTCTTCTTCTTCTTCTTCTTCTTCTTCTTCTTCTTCTTCTTCGCCCCTGACCCTCCCTCCCAGGTAGTGGCACTTCTTCTCATGTAGTTTTCCTTGGGAAGAAGGGCCCTTGCCTTTGAAAATACTTTCAAATTTTGATGATGAAGAAAAATCTTATTCTTCTTCTTCTTCTTCTTCTTCTTCTCATGGAATATAAAGTAGGACCCATATAATCAAAGGCATAATATACAAGCTAACAATTTTTTCGTTTCTTCTTCTTCAAGTTATCGCGATCTTCTTCTTCTTCTTCTTCTTCTTCTTCTTCTTCTTCTTCTTCTTCTTCTTCTTCTTCTTCTTCTTCTTCTTCTTCTTCTTCTTCTTCTTCTTTAACTTCTTCTTCTTCTTCTTCTTCTTTATTCTTCTTCTTGGAAGTCTTTTCTTCTTATTCTTCATCTTTACTTCTTCTTCTTCTTCTTCTTCTTTTTTAATATCCATCAAGGGTAAAAAGCCCATTTTTTCCATGGTTGGAGAATGAATATGTCTAGGCAATTAGTATAGCATTTGCCTTTAAGGCAAATCATCATTCTTTTAATTTAAATAAATCTATTTTATTACAAGAAGGGGACGTCGTTGAAATACCTACATATGGGATTGACCCATTCTTTTATAAGGCTCTTCCTCCTTTTTTTAATTTTAATTTTTTACATGTCAATATATAGTTCTTTTTAATTAACAATGTAAATAGTTTAAGTCAATGATCTTTTCAACGTGAATGGTCTTTTTGTTTTTTTTTATTTATTTCTTTATTTATGTAAGTTTTCTAATTATTGAATGCCTTTATTTTTTTTTTTGCATGTACACTAATAACAAAATCGTCGTAAGCTCTTGGAAATCGATTTTTATTTCGAAGACATTCTAGGTAAAATTTGAGTTTGAGTAGGAGAATAAAATTTTAATGTTTTATTTAGGTTAAAAAAAAACTTGGGGAGACTTGGACAAAGGGGCATGGTCGGCTCATGAGTGGAGAAGACTAGGTGTTCGGGTCCAAGCTCACCGCTTTTACTCTTGTAATTTTATTGATTAATGTATTTAGTTTAGAAAAAATTGGGGAGACTTGGACAAGGGCATGGTCGGCTCGCCTTGAGTGGAAAGACTAGGTGTTCGGGTCCAAGCTCACCGGATTACTCTTGTAATTTTATTGATTAATGTATTTAGTTTAGAAAATTTGGGGAGACTTGGACAAGGGCATGGTCGGCTCGCCTTGAGTGGAAAGACTAGGTGTTCGGGTCAAGCTCACATTACTCTTGTTTATTTTTTTATTAATATATCAATAAATAGAAATCTTTACGGGATTGGACAAGGGCGGGGTTTTTGAAAAAATTGCATTATTGATTTTCGGGTTTCTAGTTAAGAATGTTGTTTTTAAAGATGTTAGGGATGTCAAAAAAAACAACGATGTGGAGTGGTTAAGAGTAAGAAAAATTTAAATAGTTGGTTTTAAAAAAAAAAAAAATTAAAAGGAAACTAACTCTTAAGAAAAGTAGGTAAAGATTCATAATGAAGGTTTGAAAAAAAGTCACAAAGCAAGATTAATGAATCTAAATTGGTTTGTAGGTATGGCCCTATTTGTGAAGACACTAATGATTAGTGAGATTAGGCGCATGGTCATAAATGAGATATGTGCTAACGAAAGTCCCGTAGGAGATGCAAAGCTGGTCAGCATTAATCGACCATTTTGTCGGACATGTGAAAAGGAAGTGCCAATTTGAGTTAGCAAAAAAATGGCCGAGTCAAGAAGAAATGTTGACTTCTCTCCTTGACACACATGTAAAATAATGATTGGAAACCCCATGGATGAGCGAAGACATGTTTGAAGCATTCGGTCGCGACTTAAAAGTTCAAATCTTGAGGCTCGTGTCAAGGAATGGGTAGCTTCATGGAATTCCTCAAAGAAGCGGCGTTTGGATCACAAGAACATCATTGCGGATCTCAATGCCGCGTCGGTTAGGTAATTAAAATGTTTTGCATCGGGGGAAGCTCTAGTGGGCGGGGCCTAGCAAGGCCCACTTTTCTTTGGAGAATCACATGAACACATCAATCTTTGTTGATCCCATGCCGTGGAGGCCGTGGATGTGATCGCCTTATTGAGGAGAAACCAACACATCGCCCGTTATCAAATCAAGATCAACGGAACACAACACTTCCAAGATGATGAGCTATCACGGTGGATGGGTTTTCAAGGGCAAAGATAGAGGCGAGGCGTATGAGATGGCTCAAAGATACATACGCTTCAAAGCCCCGCATCCTGCTTTGGCTACATCCATTGGACTTGCATATGAAGTTGCTAGCTCTAGTGGGGATACCATAGGGCCAATGGTGATTCTACCTTTCATGAATGGAGAGACACTTGCACACTTGTTTGACTATTTACCTAATAACTTGTCACGTTTTAGAAGATGGTCAAATGCAATTGCTAAACGCCAAAAGAACCCGACAAATACATAAAGTGGTGAACTTAGGGCAAAATCGCGAGTTGTATATCAGTATGTTCGAGGAGATAGCTCTTGCCCTAGCGAAGGTGTCGTTGAGATCCCAAAGGCCACTTCACTCACACAAAGCTTAATTGCAAGAGAGTCAAATTACATTTTGATGATGAGTACCAAAATGTGTGGGTGGCCATTGGTGATTGGGACAATGCAATTCATTTTAAAAGCCAAAGGCGTCGTCCCTTGTTGAAGTGTCGGTACTTACTTTTCGGATGGACAAGCAAAATATCCATGGTTAGAGGAAGCTGTGTTTGAGAAATCAAAGGATGATGATGCGTGTATGGGGACCACGAAATTCATGATGTCTATGCATTGGGATATATTTATGAGATGCTTGGATTTAAGTGCAAGCTATCACGGCGAATGGAGTGGTTTAATAATAACAACAATGCCCAATGGATTAATCCAACCCATATGTACCAACGGCGTCTTGACAAGTTGGAGGAGCAAAAACAAGAATGATGTGCCTACGTGAAGGCGTATTCTCATCACGCGACCCAAAGCTTACAAGTTGTTGAAGCCTTACAAAGTGTTGGAATATCTTCTACCATGGTTTGTGAGACAAAGGCGACACATGAAGTGCATGGATGCCTTGGAGATGTCAAAATTGTTGTTGTCACAACTCAAATAATGAATACAATATTGTATATCTTGCCATGTTTAAGAGTATTAAATTTTTTAATTGTCTAATAACCAAATATATAAAGACACTTTTAATTATTCAAATCCCAATGTTTTGTAATGAACTTCCCATGTTGCTAACATTTGTTGCTTTCCTACTATGTTATTCATCGCACTCCATATAAATAACTTGCAAGTTTTTGCACATGTCCGAAAGAACCATGGGATGCGACGCGATGGCATATCTATTGTTCACAACTTTACACTTCTCGCGTGGCTTGGTAGCCTTATTGACAGCCCTAAACACCCAAAGGCCTTTAAGAGGAGGTTGGTGGGTTCGGGTTTAGCTCGCCACCACGCCACCTCCACCATTGTGTGGATTTGGTATGGATTTTTTCTAGGATAAAATGTAAGTTAACCATTTATTTTTAACGTTCTAATGTTTTTAAATGTAGCGTGTAAATGCGGTTTTCGTCCTTCTTTTCCTATGCATAATGTTAGATAAATGCGTGGTTATGGGTGGATCTTCTTCTCACCACCAAAGAGGCGGAAAAGGACCTCGCATCCTCCGAGGCGAAGAAGCGGGGAACTCGAGATATCAGCGAGGATAACCACGGATATCAATGCCTTGCAATTCGGGATGTCGCCCGCGAGAAATGGAGATTCTTGGCGCGGGGTGTTGAACAAAGTAGGCGGAGGTGCGGGCCCATGACCCTCCGTCATAGCTCATACACTCCTTCAAATTCAATCTTGGGCCGTTCGAGCAGGGAGAATGAACCCCCACGAAGGGCCATAGGCCAGTCGTTTACGTCGGGTGGGCCCCTAATTCCTCTTCAAGCTCTGTTAAAGATGCGTGCACCACACCACCTCCACGAAGGCATCTCTTTCAATATGAGTGAGTTCATCTTGAATTATGCCCTTTTTGTTCACTAACACATATTCATATGTTAGTCGTATGTTGAGTGTAGTAGCAAGAAGTTCTTGCGCCAAGACTGCGGATGGCGACAATTTTTGGAAGATGGCTAATAATGTCACAAATAGCGTTTGCCATAACGTCCACAAGGGTGAATGGAACTCGGGGAGCCTATGATGAGGAAAAAGAGGATCAAGGGAGCTTTTAGAAGCGAGAATATCCCGAGCTCAAGTCGGGAGAGATCTCATGGAGGAGGTTTGTTCAAAGCGGGGTAAACATGTTAAATCCACCCGGTTATTAGGCTCTTTGGTTCTTCATTATAACCTCATTGTACTCATATTTTATTTATATTTTGCGGGAGGTGTCGGAAAAGCGGTAAGCTCTTGCCAAAGCTACTGGAGTCTCGATAGAGGAAGTGGCCTGACCTATCCCAGTTGACTAATGAGGCATTTCAAGTACATCATCTCTCCATGAGTGTTATAATTAGATGATGCCATGTGGACTAAGTCCTTGTATTGCATTGTAGTGTTTGAAGGCCAACATATTATCAAAGAAAGGGAAGCTAGAACAAAGCATTGAATGGGCCGAGTGCTGACCGAAGCAAATTGGCGACCATAGTGCCAATAAAAGGCCCATGATGGCGGTTATGGCTTTACGGATAAGCTATTTGTAAAAGTATAAATTTGGTTTATAATGTAGGTTCTCGAGTTGAACACTAACATTAGTTTTGGTGCTCATTCTCAATAAAGCGTCATTTCTTTGGCCCAGTTGCTAAAGATGAGCGAAAGGGCCTTCAAACAAAGCGATCATGCGACCATCAGCGTGCATTCTTGGCGTGAAAGGGGATGAAGTGTGTATCATTCATTAGATAATTATTTGTGACTACAATGAACTAATTGTTCGCGATACAATATAATGCGAGGTAAATGAAGAGCGAAGCCAATGAAGAAGAAGAAGAAGAGCAACAACTAAAGACTTAATATATTTTGTAATGTGCAAATTACATTGTGAAATATATTAATTGAATTCAATTTAAATTTTTATGCTTTGTTCTTATTATTTGTGATTTTTTTTTATGTTAATTTTATGCTTTCGATTCTATTTTTTATTCTTAGATTTATTAAACATTTAATTACATATTAAACAATAATGCTTATCTACCATTAATATAATTTAATCAATATTTGTTTCTATTTTTCGAATTTTTAAATTTTTAAATATTTATTCTCGATTTATTTTGTTCATATTTAATATTTATTAATACTATTAATATTATTGATAATATTAATATTAATAAATATTACTAAATATTTATTTATATTAAATATTTGTTAATTTTGAATATGAATATTAAGCGTCGTTAAATCATATTGAATAATATTAAATAAATATTTTTTAATCAAAATTCCTTAATCGTTCGTTGAGCGGCGTTGTTCCGATGCGGGTCAGCCGTATGTCGTAGCCGCGTTGAGCGGCGTTATGCGTGGCCGGAATGGCGCGGGCAACGAGGCGATTGGTGGCTTGCCGAAGAATCGTTGAGCGGCGTTTACACGCTGGCGCCACGCCGATTAACGCCAGCCGGCAACGCTCCACTGAGACGGACATGATGACGCGTTAATTTGTCGTCGTTGAACGACGTTGCCCGATCATCGCCCACGCCCGGCCCCGGGCGCGGCCACTCCGCGGCGATTGCCGCTGGTCGTGACCGCGATCGCAGCACCTGCCACGTTGAACAGCGCCATGTCGCCGCTAAAGGCGCCGGTTGCGGCGGCGTATAGCGGACCAGATAAATGTCGTTTCCATCGTAGTCGGAAACTGTCCGAAATAGGCGTCGTTTATCGACGCTTTGACGCCGATCATCGACGTGGAAACGACGTCTGGACGTCGTAATAGACGTCGTAACAGGGCTTTGGTTTTGTAGTGCTCCCGATGCTGGATTAATAAAAATAACGAATGGCCCATGCTTTTTCTCCACCAGATTTATCTCTTCCACTCCATAGCCATCGGATCTGACTAATTTAAGGCTGCTCTTCTTTTATTGCATTAGGCTATTCCCCACCAATCTACCGGCCCTTTTTTATTTCCTTGACGTTGGGCCTTCTGTCCTAATCATGCTTTACGATGAATTTTTCCTCCTTTTTTGCGTAATCAGCCTCGCTACCGATCTGATCTACGGATTTTGCAACAACCCATGTGGTGAATCTGAGAAGTTGGCGTTATTGCACAGGTAGGGACAAAAATTAGCCA
This sequence comes from Isoetes taiwanensis, assembly GCA_021234155.1. Classification (NCBI taxonomy): domain Eukaryota; kingdom Viridiplantae; phylum Streptophyta; class Lycopodiopsida; order Isoetales; family Isoetaceae; genus Isoetes; species Isoetes taiwanensis. The sequence goes on from JAJEKV010000061.1 coordinate 5,638,345, forward strand.
GTTTTGCCCAAAACTTGAGTCTACGATGCACAAAATAGTTTGTCAGATCGAAAATCCACTATAGCCAGTTCAATCTAGCATTACTACGCGTAAATCTATGACTGATAACGTCGTCCCGCTATCAGCCCCTCCGCGTAATGCAAGCTATAATTTTCAATGGTCCAAATTTTATAATATAAGATACACACACTTTGCAATCTAGAGCTGGCCAAGCGATCCGAGTCATCAAAGCAAAAGCCAATTTTGTCCAATTTTGTCTATGCATCCTAGGGCGAGGCAGTTTCAACAGTAATCCCTGCTTTTCTGAATTTCCTTCTTCTGTGTTTTGCATTTTATAATAGAAGGTCAGCCTCTATCTTTGTGATCAATCCTGCACTGCATTAATGGCTGCGGTTTTCCACTTCCGGCCTACTCCAGATCCTTCTTCACTATTTAAAATCTTGGTTATTGCCGAATTTTCAGCCTTGGCGATCCTTAGATTGCTCAATATTTACTTCCGGCCTGATCCATTGCAGGCCCGCAGTATCCCAGTAAAACTGGCCGATAATCTGAATACTAGTTCTGTGATGCCATCTTTCTTCCCGATTTCCCTAGATCCTTTTTCCTTGCACTATTCTTCGGACCATCACCCTAAGGCAATCGTTTGTCCATAATTTTCCTTTTTGTTAACAATGGTTAACAATCCTTTTGTAATTTGGCAAAGAAAGCCCTTTACATTTTTACAACAAGGAGGACTTTTGCAATAAGAAAACAGATGAAGGCACTACTCAAACTAGGTTTGCCAAATCAGAGGACACAACCGCATCTTACCATACATTAAAAACTCAATTTAACGTCAATTACTCATAGACAACACATTAATCTTCGAATCTTCATATACAATCACATAGAAAGCCCACTAATGGTGGGCAATTTTCTAGTTATGTTATTACTTTTTATTCCACTTGTAGTCTCTATTAGGTCTATCCAATTCGCACATCCATGTCACACGCCCATGAATAATGCTCATGAATGCTAGCAATTGATAATTTTGTAGCAGCTCCTATCATTTTTATGGTGGCCATCATCCACCTAGCCTGGAAACTACCAAGTCTGAAACTATTTATGTTAAAATTTGGTGGAAGTTTTGTAATATTGGAAGGAAATTTCCAACAAATCTAACACAAGGTTCATTTGTAAGTTATGAATGGATTTTTCCATCACATTTCACTTATGAGCATGCAAAGTACCCTTCACATCTGTGCATTCCATTTCATCTACATCTAGAATATATTCCACCTACAAACTTCATTACATTTAGCCATCTTATGCAACTACGAGTAATATCCAACATTGTCGGGCATACATTTCTAGTGCCACTAACAAGGTGCCAAAGCATTAGCTCTATTTCTATCTCTATCTTTCATTATATTCTATTTGTAGCAACTTGGCTAGTGGTAACATAAAGTTCGATCCTGACTCTTTCTACCTCAGAAAAGAATAAGGAAAGAAAATAATAAATAGACAAAAGAGATTCAAATGATATATAGAAAGAACAGAATAGAATGAAGAGATCGAGAGAGAATAATGGAGAAATTAGACTCCAAACCCATAGAGAGATGGAGAGAGAATAGTGAAAGAATCAGATTTCAAAACTCATAAAGAGATATTGAGAGCATAATATAGAATGAAGAGATAGCAAAAGAAATAGAATATGTATTTTCCTTTCTATCTCTTCATTTTATTCTAGAGATAGAGAGGGGATAGTAGAGGAATCAGACTCCAGACCCATAAAGAGATATAGAGAGCATGAAAATAAAATAAAGAGATAGAGAGAGAAATAGAATATGTATTTCTATTTCCTTTCTATCTCTTCATTCCATTATGTATCGTTATAAAGTTGGTGGGGTAAGGACCCACTTCAGCCATGCCATATAAAGTGGCGGGGACAGGACCCATCTGGGTGTGTTGTAAAGTGTCCTATAAGCTACGGCTTCCCATCTCTTTTCTATTCTCTCTATCTCTTTGTGCATCTAGGCGTTTGGTCTAGTGGTACTATACTATTCTTAGAACGATATCTCCAGTTCGAGGTCATCGAAAGTTGCATTCAATGTAAGGTGGTTGGGGGCAGGACTAAATAAAGCAACATTGGTGTGGTATATGTGCATGCATCTAATCAAATGTTGCCAATATTCATGATGAAAAAATAGCTTCTTCTTCTCTCTTTATTTATTCATTCTATCTTTATTTCATCAGCGACCATATTGCTGCCAATTCTGATGAGCAATTGTAGTGTTAATCTTTTGTGCTGCAATGTTTTACCAACTCTTTAAAGCATTGTCATCTCAAAGCTTACTTTGAAAACATGTGTCTAGATATGGTTTCACAGGATTGTGATCCTCATTCTTATTTCCTGTACATGCCGTCTGGAGAATTAGGTCACTCACCTGTCCTTCCAACATGCTTTGAGGCGTTATGGGCCCATGGCTATGTAAGTGAGGTTTGGAAGGTGTGAGACATCCATGCTCACCATTTTCTGGCAATAGAGGAAGTGACACTCCAGAGCAGCTCTTTAAAGAGTTAGAAATCTGGTCTTTTTAAGAGCCAAAGGATAATGGGTTCTGTGATGCTCCCCGAACCTATACAATGTTCCCATCGTATAAGTACGAGAAATTCCCCTCCCATGGTAACTCAATCACCACGAAAAGGCCCTCCATCTGGCTCGGACCACTTGTGATGGCCAAGTGTCTGGGTGAAGGGCACGGAGGTGTCCTTCGTCCGACGTCTTCTATGGGATATCTTATATAGCAGAAGCGTACTACATACATGTTAGCACTAGCGACAATACACATAAATAATATGCCACTACGAAGGGTGACCCATCCATCATTCATACAAATAACAATATAATAGTAACATAACATATAAAATGCATTATAAATGAAAGTTCTACCCTGGGCTCAGACTCAAGGCGGCGACTGACGGTCAAGGTCTCCTAATAACAACAGATGGAATCATGGCAATGGTGTTCACTGGCATAGAACAATGGCTAGGCTAGTCCACTCCATCTGCCCCTCCTGTGCATACTTCACAGATAGGCTGAAACATTCTATGGCGCGACTGTAGTCTTTCAGAACGAGACTACTCCAGGTTGCATCTCCCTGGTCCGATGAGGCAGAAAAAAGACGAATCCCCTCCTGAAGCACAATGGTTCCATGGGTGGCTAGAAGATCGTGGCACGACTGTTACCCATGCATCCGTACCCGACTTACCCTCCAAAGTCCATAGGTCAGCTCACCGTACCTTTCGGAATGACAGTTGCAAGCCAGGGAGGTCAGACTCATACCCGGCCCACACATAGTGACCGACTATAAGCCTAGGACACTATAAGAGTCCCAGTCGCCACGCTCAGCAAGGCTCCAACTCCACTTCACCATTGTATCTATTGTATGGTGCTCAATCTTGGCATAGCATCCACAACTAGGTGGGTTCTTGTGCACAGGCTATTGTCATGAACCTACGCAATAACAAGAAAAATACGTGGAAAATACGCAGGAAATACGGAAGAAATATGCCAAGATCGGCGAAGAATCTGATATATGAACAGAAACCAAGAGTACAATAACTTCTCTACCATATCCCAAGTGCAAATGATCAAAACTCAACCTCCATAATGTAAACTCTTCAATAATCTAGCAATACACACAGTTTTCGTTTCGGAGGCTAAAACGTGGTCATTTTTATGGATGACTCAGTGCACCATCTCTAAACATGCATGCAGAGCCATGAGAACTAAAAACACGGTGTCAGATCTATTGGCCATCTAGAATAATCCCAAAAAATGTCTTGCTACTGCAAAAGCTGCACTTGACTTCTAATTGCCACAACGAGAGGAGGATAAATCTAAACCCCATTCCCTTAGCTCCTTTTGTTTCATATCTTCAATTGCAACTTCTCGACCATGTTCCATGTGCACATGACTAAAACTCGACCTCCATAACGTAAACCCTTCATGCCTAGCAATACACAGGGTTTACGTTTCGGAGGCCTTATCCTAATAAGATTCGACCAATCATGCATAGTGTCATCATGTAGAGGGAGGGTGTTGATGCCAAAAGGCGGACACTTGAAACCTTTCGAGCGCTTTACATCCCAAATGCCCTCCCCCTATGGCTCATCAGCGGACGGGACGCAACCTTCCTTGCTTCAAAAATATGAATCACTCCTTCCAATTGGCTTAAAATGTCAACACACACCACCCCCGTCAGTGAAGATCACTCCTTCCAAGAAGCGAAGAGGCTCATGTCCAACTTACATTATTGGTCGGTGGCCTCGGGGTGGCTGAGAATACTTTTTATTGAGAGGCATCTGTTGCATATTAGTATAGGTTCGTCTAAAGGGCTTTCTTTGAGAAGTGCCAACCTATATCAGATTTGAAACTTTTAGAGAATTCCAAGTATCTGAGAAAAAGCACCAATTCTCTTATGAACTGTTAGCTAAGAGAGTAAGACAAGTGAGATTCCTTTGGGAATTCGTTGTCTCTTTGCCACCTTCACTTGTTGATCCAGATGGAAGGTGCAATAAATTGCATCTACATTTGCGCCTTAGCCGTGACTTCTTCAAAATGCTTTGGCTTATATGGGATCTCTTGCAATATGTACATAATTTTTAGTCCTGGCTGAAAGCAACCACCTAGCTTTCCTGCCAGCCTCCGACATGGGAGAAAATTTGAGTCGGAGCTACCCTTTTCGTTACCGGCTTTGTTCTTTTCCATTTGAGCTCTAGTCATGGGAGGCAGAGTATACGTAAGCGAGCTCATACATTAAGGATCCAGGTTGATATCGCGCAATGCCTGGAAATCTTAGAATAATTTCAAAATCAAAGATAAAGGTTCTCCTCAAATTCTCCGGGAGGATATATATTCTCCCCGGTCCCTGGTAAGGGTTGTTAGAGCGCCGAAGAACTCCATGTGATTCGAGGTAGCTTCGTTTTGGCCCGAGGACCTACAGGAGGCCGAGTTCGAACCCATTGACCATAGGGACCTGAATAAGATGGTTTTCCATCTTCCTTGTGGGGCAGACATGCGTCACAAATATAGAATTAGTCACTTAAGCTTCAAATCACCACGATTGGTAGCCCAATCCGCATGCAGTGCCCATAAAGGCTGGTGCCGGTTAATTGGGCTGCTCCATAAGTTGGGAGTTCAGGTCTGTGTCCAGAAACTCCCGTTTTAAGGTGAATGGTAACCGGTTCGATTCTCATAGAAATTTGTAGCGGAATTGACTTTGTGGCAGATTCACACCATTGGCCTTCCGGGAGTACAGGGGGTGGACCATCTGCCATTCACCCTTTGTATGAATAAATGGCTCGCCAAAAGCAAGCTGTGATTGCTTGACTTCCCACAGAACCGAAGGAGGAAATAAAAAACCCCATTATTATCATAAAGATCTTTGTTTCATGGTAATCTTCAATTTGCAACTTCCAAAGTTTCATGTTCCAAATGACGATTTAGGCTCCGTAATGAGTTTGAACCTTCCGTGGATTGATCCATGATTTACGCCTTTTCCCAACTTATCCTAATAAGATTCTAATTTCAATCCAAGCCTTTATCCACTTTTTAGAGGGACTTGAATGAAAGGCTTTAATAATTTGAAAATTTCTGTAAGGTGTTCCAAATGCCCTTCTCCCGCGGCTAAGGGTGGCATTTACTCGGCAACTCCTCGGGATCATAGAAAATGGGGTGCTTAATCTTATTTAAGAGGCTTTATGAAAATACTTTATTAAGCCAATCCTCGGGGTCGATAGAAGTTCCTACCACCTTCTCCAATTTGCAAAAGAGTTCTTCCGTCCAAACATTCGTAAGAATTGGTCTAGGAGGTGGGCCGCAGAATACCGCCAAACCCAAATTGCCATATTCAATCCTTCCTGTACCACCCGAACAATAAAACACTTGGGTTTCTATATGGTCACTTGCAAGACACTTTGTGGTTTGTTAAGTGCTCTCGGGCCCTAGAACCTTTGGATATAAAGTAGTGTTTGCCCTTGTTATAGCACAATGGAGTAAGCGTAAAGGGAGCAAAATTATTCTAGTATTTTAGGAATGTGTGCACGAGATTTTTAACCCATAGCGATTAATTAAATTGATGTAACTTTCATGATAAAGCATCCATCTCTTCGGATCTCACTTCTTTTCTTTTGCGTAGCTCCTCCCTCGGCACCAAATTTGAGATGAGAGAGGAGTCTTGTCTTGAGAATTTAATGCATTTGAGATGATTATGGGTACTAAAAGGGGTGCTAAGTCGATAAGTACATCTTGAAATAAATTGCTAGAAGATATTTGAGGGGCGATCGAGGCCAGCTGGCTCTTATCGGCAAGACACTCCATCAACATACATGCGTTATTTAGAAATGCAAAGCCTCCCCATCAGACGGAGTCAATGTCTATTCATCATCTCCGCAAGCCCTCAAATATGCAGATTTAGGAATCTAGTATCCAAGGCACGATCTTGCTCATCCCTCGAATGTGCATGGTTTTGTTCCATTGTACCTTCTGGTGGAGAAGGTTGCGCTCCCATCTCAACTCCCACCACCGCTTTGAAGCTCAGACCGAGACATCCATCGTCAGGTAGAGTTCTCGGACCATTATAACAGAATCGAGGTGGGTTAACCACTGTAAAAGTAAGAATAAAGGCATTGATGATCGCATCGTTTGAAAATTTGGATGCAGAAACCCCATATGAAATCCGCCATTTGCGCTATAAAGGTTTTAACGCCAAATTTATTATCTTTCTTCGTATTTCCTTTTTTTTTTTTTTAATTTAGGCATGCATATACAATATTTGTGTAACGCTCCCAGAATCTACACAATGCTCACATCGTACAAATATGGGAAATTTCCCTTCCGTGGCGACTACATCACCATGGAAGGGCCCTCCATCTAACTTGGACCCACTTGGGATGGCCAAGTGTCCGGGTGAGGAACACGGAGGTGTCATTCACCCCACGTCCTCTATGGGAATCCTATACAGCGGAAGCATACGTACATGTCAGCACATGTCAATCATACACAAATAATATACCATCACGAAGGGTGGTCCATCCTTCATCATATCAATAGCAATACAAGTACAAGATACATAAACAATATGCCATAAGTAACGGCTCTACCCCGAGCTCAGATTCCAGGGGGTCGACTGACGGTCAAGGCCCCAAGATAAGAGCAGACAGAGATATAACATGGCATTGGCTGACATAGGACAATGGCTAGGGTAGTCCACTCCATCCGCCGCTCCTGTGCACACTTTGCAGATAGGCTAAAACATGCTATGGCGTGATTGTAGCCTTCCAGAGACGCAATCTCATGGAATCACCCTACGAGACTACCCAAGTTACGCCTTCCCCCGAGACATGAGGCGTTAGGGAGGCGCCCCCTCCCTAGGCACAATGGATCCCCGGTGTGCTAGAGGATATGTGCCACCCTGCACACATGCATCCGCACTTAATTTTAACCTCCCAAAATCCATGGGGCTGCCTCCCAAGACACCCATCAGCCCGTGGCGCCCCTATAGGCACGTGAGATCCCGGGTGACCTAGGAGTTGTCACACCCATACCCAGTCTCAATGCAGGACCCGACATAGCCTAGCACAAATGTAGGAGCCTCGCGAGTCAGGCTACTGGCCGCAAGGTCTCCCACCCCCTGCTCTCAATTATAATACCTCAAGTATCCGATGCTCACACACACATCATAGCCTCCACAAAGGTGTGGGGCTTTTTGTGCACACAAAGTCAGATTTCGGTCTTAAGGGTTCTAGCTAGAGATATATCTACTTCTAAGAAGCTTTCAGATCTCTACCCACCCTTAGACCCAGACTCACAGTAAAAACAGAAGGAGAGAACATAATCATAAGCAAAGTATTCTTCATCATCGTAACAGTACATAATAGAGAAATTAACCATCCATCTAATCATCCAAGGGTTAGCTGAAGCACAAGCTATCTAGGGACTAAACGGTCTCCAATCTCTTGGCTAGAACCACTGTCACGAAAGGCTTCCATTCTTCTAGTCTGGTTGCAGTGGCTGGAGGCTCCTCCTTCCTCCAACTCTTCCCAAATCGATTTGGAGTAGAATTGGAGGTAGGGACCCAATTTGGACCCTATTCTTAGCAAATTTTCCCTAGCCAATCAATTTGGGCCAGGTGGCACTCCCTAATTAGCTGACTTTTACTACTTAATACATTAATTAGCGTAATTGGGTTATTTAACTTGCTAACAATTTAGCATAGCTAATAAAAGCCCTTTTAGGTTAACCCAAGTTATCCCCTAATGACCCATAAGGGTCCACTTATACCCTGGTGACGTGTCATAGTATGTATACGTATACCATATAAATACGTGGAACGTCACATTCTCCGCCCTTGGATTAATGTTGTCCCCAGCATTGGGGTTAGATTAGTAAGAAAACAAGAAAGTTAGAGAAAATAAACTTATTTTATGAGGTAATACAGTATTACAGAACTTAGCAGTGATCAAAGTTATTTTGGGACCATAATCCATTCATAACAGATAATAAATATCATATCACAAAATTACATAGGAGCATACATGCAAAACACAGTCGAATAACAAAAGATGGCCCCAGACAAGGCCTGAACTCTTCTGCAGATATCATAATGCGCGCTACTGGCCTGCAGAATTAGAGTACATCAGTACTAATAAATAAATTAAAATAATGTGGTTGAAGGGACCACCCCCTTAGAGAAAAAAGAAATAGGAATGAAGAAAATTCTATCATGCCTATGGCTCGCATTTCGTCTCGGCGTAAGGAATGCACTAACAAACTTAGGATCCCGGTCCGATATAATGATACGGGGCATCTCATGGAGACAGAATATCTCCTTTGTGAGTAACAAGGCGGTATCTATTGCAGTGTCCGTGGTTCGACATGGCAAGAAATGCACCATTTTGGAAAGCTTGTCGGCCACAACCATCAATGCATTAAAGCTTCTTAAGTGCGTGGAAGCCCCACGATGAAATCCATGGTAATAACTTCCCATTTTGCATTAGGAACATCTAGAAGCTGTAATTCTCCTGGAATGCACAATTGTTCTGCCTTTGTTTGCTGATATATCTAACATTGCTTAATGTATCTCGCAATGTATTTCTTCATTCCCCCCAAAAAATAGCTAGAGTGGATCTTAAAATATGTCTTCATAAATCCAGCATGCCCCGCTATAGGACTGTTATGTGTGTCATGGAGAATGAGCTTGCGAACTCCTGATGTCTCGAGGACACATAACTTATTCTTACAATAAAGAAGGTTATCTTCCTTTTTATAATGGCGGAAAGCTTCCCTCCCCTTATCTGTTCTGGCTTCTTTGGATAAACTGTGCCATATTTTCTGAAAATCAGGATCTGTAGGAAGAGTCTGCTATATCTGCCTACCAAACCAACTGGTGAGAGTGGAAATCGCATTACAATGTGTTCGAGTGTCCAATGGGTGCCTGGAAAGAGCATCCGCAACAACATTATGTTTGTATGGCTAATAGATTACTTCAAAATCATAATCTCCAGAAATTCCATCCATCGTCGCTGTCTAGGATTGAGATGGGGTTGCATGAAATGTATTGGAGGCTTTGGTGATTTGTATCTAACTGATCGTCTCCCACGCAAATAATGCCTCCATATATGCAAGGCACGCACGACTGCCAGTAATTCCTGGTCATGCGTAGGGTATCGCTGTTCCGCATCATTCATCTTCCTAGAATCATATGCGATTACCCTACCTTCTTGCATTAATACGTCGCCTGTAGCAATTTTACTGGCGTCTGTGGCAACCTACTTATCCTTCTGAGGATCTGGCAACGTAAGAACTAGTGCGGTTGTCAAAGCATTCTTCAATGGCTAAAATCCGGCCTGGACCTTCTCCTTCCAATGTGCCATCCAATCCCTAACCTTCTCATATTTGATAAGGTATGTAAGAGGTGCCTCCTTAACAAATTTGTGGTAATAGCTCGCCAAGCCTAGAAAACTGCAGATCTCGGACACATTCGTTGGGCTCGGACAATCTTTTACTGCCTCAATCTTGGCTGGATCTGTTGCTATCTCTTCAGCAGAAACAATGTGTCCCAAATAATCGACCTTGGTGGTCGCAAATCACACTTGGAAAACTTGGCATAAAGTTGATGACATCCCATGGCATCTCAACTTCTGCAGAGCCAACCGAAGATGACGCTCATGGTCTTCTAAGATTTTGTCGTATATGAAGATATCGAAGAAAATGATGATAAAGTCATCAAGATATTCACGAAAGACATCCTTCATCAACCTCATGAATGTAGCAGGGGCATTAGTTAGCCCAGATGGCATAACAGTAAACTCATAGTGCCCATAACGTGTCCGAAAGGCGGACTTATGGATGTCACTCTCTCTGATGATATCCTGAGCGAAGATCAATCTTGGTGAAATACTTGGCCCCTTGCAATTGATCCATCAAGTCATTGGCACGTGGTAGAGCATACCAATTTTTAATCGTGTGCTTGTTCAGTTGCCTGTCATCAATGCACATTCTCAAGGTACCATCCTTTTTCTTCACAAACAAAATAGGGGCACCAAAAGGTGAGACGCTTGGCCGAATGAATCCCAATTTAAGAAGCTCTTTCAACTGCTTCTTAAGCTCTGCCAGTTCTGGTGTAGTCATTCGATGCAGAGCCTTACTAGTAGGTTTAGTACCGAGTTCCAATGTGATTTCACATTCCACGCCTCGGAAAGGTGGCAATGTATGAATCTCATCCAGAAAGAGGTCTGGAATTCTCGAAGTATGGTAGCTATTGCCGTGGGCAAGCTCTCAATAACTTCTTCCTGTTTGGACTTGGCCTCCAGCGACGCAAGTCTGACAATGCAAGCAACTTGATATCTTTTGATGACTTTATCCAACTAATGCAATGAAATACACTGCATAATTGGAATAACTAGTTTACCGGCTATAGTTACACGAGCCTAATTCCTAAGACATACAGGCGTAAGCGCATGAACTCATCTGTACATACAGGCGTAAGCGCATGAACTCATCTGTATATGCCTGAACCGTTAGGTTTTTCTATTTCAAACAGTAAAAAGTTTGAATTTATTGGCAGGGTAAGCTCTGGGGACATAGTGAGACTTGAAAGCTTTGGCAAAGACCTTATATCGGCATCTGCCTTGTGTCAGTCCATGAGAACGTGCATATTCCTTCCACCAAGTACGGGCTGACCCTGTGAGGTTGGTGGTAGCAACCTTGCCGATATCCTTCTCCGTCATTCCATAAGACTTGCCGAATTCATGCATCTCATCTAACCAGGATTCAACATCGACCCTTGATCTGGTCTTACCCGAAAACTGGGCCAAGGGCCAACTTACGATTCTTCCAAATGCTTGTAATAGCAGAGTCCATGGTCTTTTGATAGTCCTTCATTTTGGAGTTAGCATGATCTCCTGAGGACTCCGAGGGATTCAATGACTCGGACGAATTGGAACTTGCATCCGATAAGGAGCTGCTCCGTGTATGCTTTGAGCGTGTGGATGTAGCTGGAGCAGGTACTGGTACAACAGGTGGTGGTGGTGGCAGGTGATTGGCTACAGCCGGAATCTCCGGACCGTATTCCTGGGGTATTGCTGGTGGATTATTCTGAAGTACATAAGCTTGGAGCTCAGTAAGTTGACACTTCATAAGTACGAACTCTTGCTCTGGATTTAGACGACAGGGTTGCACGGGAGTCGCCCATGGAAGGGGACGTGCACCGTTTAAAATAGAGACAAAAGTAGAGATAAGCAAGATATACAAGCATTAACTTATGATTTGCATGCAAGGCATTCATTAGAGGGAGAATAAAAATGTCAAAATTTATATTAAAGAATGGCATACAAATGGCAATTTTCATATTACATATTTCTTAATGGCCTAAGGCCATACATCCATAAAACATTTAGAAACTAGGTCCTGCATCCTCATCCATTGGGGTAGGTAGCAGCGGCGGTTGGCGGTGTCGAAGTAGTGTAACACCGAGGCTAGTGGTACGAGCAGCCACGGAGGCAATCTCTGAAGGAAATGCCGTGGCCCATGGAGCGGCTACCAGGAGCTTTATGCTCATCCATGGCGCAATATCCTGCCCCAGAGCGGTCAAAGCAAAATCCCGTCGCATGAGCACATATGTGAGCGTGCGAGGCTGGAGTTTCTTATGGCCGGCTAGGGTGGAGAGAGCATAAAGTGCCCACCATGATGCTTCTACCTTTGGAGCTAAATCCCGAGCAACAAAAAGGACCTATCCCTGCTTGAAAGCTGAAAGGAAGAAGCGGGTAGTGTGATTTCCCAAGGCACTACCCTCAGGAATAACAAAGGTGGCTACCTCCTTCTCGAGGTCCATGGTGACCTCCTCTTCCTTTGCTTCTTGCTTCTCTTCCTTCAAATGTTCCTTGTTATCACAAAGATCTTCTCCTTCTTCATCTGATTCCGAGGGAATATCCACCATGTTAATATTCGAGACATGTGGTCCCATAGCAACAAAAGCTTCCTCAGGTGGTTGTGATGGAGCCTCTTGCAACATAAGATGTCGCAAGTGCAAGAGGGCATCAACCCGGCTCAATGGTCTCCTGATGAAGCTGAAGCAATTGATGTGCTTCCTCTGGGAGCTCGGCCGGTGTGAAGTCGATGAAATCATCCATGCAGTACTCGGCGAGCTTGTATAGAACATGCGTCTTCTTCTTGACTTTTGGTCTACAATGATGTGGTATGTCCACATGATATCCTCCAATAGGAGGTATTCCTGACCTTGGTGGTGGATGACGGGGAGTGTATCTAGTTCGGTAAGTCGAGCTCTCTGGTCTCGGTATAGAGGCATTTGCTCAGCTAGCTGCTTCCAGCGAACAAAGTCATCCTTTCTGACATGCTCGTCGTCTTCCTCTTCTATTATAGCCGGCGCTTTCCCCTTCTCCGCAAGCAAAGCTTCATCTTCGATGTATTGGTCTATAAGAATGGCCAAGGCAAAGTTTACATCTAGATAGAGGCGAGGTGGGTCACCAAGGGTGACGCAAAGGGGAACCATTTCCTGAGTATAAAACTCGAGGAAAGCAGCATAGTCCGGATGGGACTGCATATTAGTGATGAAGTCAACTCTTGGAGCAAGTAAGGCTGTAGGAGGTCAAATGGAACCTGGGGATCCCAATGCTCACCGTCCTGGTATCATTGGAGGAGGTTAGGAGCATCCATGTGTGTAGGCGAGTTGTGGAGGAGGAGGGAAAGAGCAAGGAAAACAGAAAGGGAATGAAACCCTAAATTTGTTTTAATGTCACTTTATTTTAAAAATTATGCTGACGTCAGCATCAGTCATAAAGTAAATATAATAAATAAATAAAAAATTTAATTTCGTCGGTAACTAAAAGAGATATACAAGACAAAATATTGTAGTCTAGAGAGCAAAATTTTTGTATTTCTATTCAACGTATATACACAACAAAATGTTTTACAAAATCACTTTGGAGAAGACAAGCTGTCAAATCAATTATGGTCTCCTTGAATACGTCGTGTCAAGGCCAGGTCCTTTAGCATGATGGTAACCCTCTTAGCATGGATAGCACAGAGGTTAACATCCCCAAAACATGCCACAAGATAATCTTCAGCGGCCTCCTGAAGAGCGAGCATAGCAAAGGCTTGGAACCGAAGATCGGTTCGATACTCCTGTGCAATCGGTCCGATACTCATGTGCTATCTCTCGGACCAGGTGCTGAAAGGAAAACTTCCGTAACAGAAGCTCCACCGTTTTCTGAAATTTCTTGATCTCCCTCAACGCCACAGTACCTGGCTTGTACGTATAGGGCTTCCATTGCTAGGACGGCCTCTTAGGAAGGGTCTTGCCCCCCGAAACGGGGCGAGGCCGAGCAGCATCTACACGGTCCTGCCAATACCACCCACGGTCTTCGGCTTCTCCTTATAGACACTTCCAGACTTCCGTGTCGTGTACTTCCTCCTTCGTTTGGAAACATGGGTTTCAGTCTGTTCCGGGGCCCGTTGCGTATCGTGCTCCTGATTTTGCCGAGTCTGGTGCTGATCCTCATTTTGTTTGGCAGGTTCCTCTGCTCGTTGCTGCTCCACCCGTTCAGCTTCTTATTGTGCGGCATGAGCAGCTGCCATGCGCTCCACCACCTCGGCGAGGCGACGAACAGTGGCCCTTCTGAGCAGCTCAGTCTTGTATCTGTCCGGTCTAGCCTGCATGTCCAGCTGGATATCATGTAGTCCACTTCAAGATACTCTGAAATGTCGCCCCAAATAAAACTTTGGGTCGCCTCATCATAGTAGTAGGGAGAAGATTAAACAGTTTTCCTGCGATTATGGCTTGCCCGTCTCCCAGGTAGACATACTCTCTATCCGGAGCTTTTGGGTCTCCCCTCTCCATCTCGTGCGCATCGTCGCCTCGGGCTAGCCCCATAATTCTTTCGGCCTCTGTCAGGATTGCTTCATCTTCACTCACCTCTATACACGAAGGAGAGTAGAACTTGACCAGCATCAGGACTTGGTCGGGCTGCTCTACCAATGTGTAGGGCTCTCTAAAGTGTTCAGCTTTAGGAGGAAGCGCTCGGACAGATGAAAAATAGGGTAGGGAACCCTATGTCCGGTGGCGAACCGCTGAACAAGCTCAGTTAGCAGGAGCTCCACCTTGCTTGAATCGTCAACGAACTGCTCTCCAAGCTCAGCAAAAATCTAATGGATGCTGAGGTTACAGTAACTAACGTAACCTCGGGTACGGGACATGTTCATTTGTGCAGGGAAAGGTACGGAAAGAAGGCGCTGGTACAACGGTGGTGGCGGCGACCACGATCGGGGTCACGGAGAAGCAAGGTCTTCTCCGGTGGCTATGGCGGACGGGCGAGGCGGCAGGCGCAACAGACGAAACGGGAATAAAAAAAAATAACCGTGACTTTTCAAATTTTAAATTTCAAGAAGTTAAAAAAAAAAAAAGATATATGCGCGTATTTTTATACGCGTTTTTATATGGGGCGTGATAGAAAAAATACGTGGTTAGAATCAGATTCTGAGTCGATGTTTTGCCGATCACGCCCCTTTGACTCCTTAGCCCATTTGATGCCATTTTGACGCTGGCTTTCTATGCCTCTTAGTCAATTGGACTGTTCCAAATGCATTGGTGCAAAAATCGCCTCCATCCGAGCTACCTAGAGAAAGTTATGGCCCTTGGAAACAAGAGGCCTCCTTCTCTCCAAGAACTTATGCGTAACTCTAATAGCTCACACCTTAGTTCCTAACTAGTTTAATTCTCTCATAACTAGGCCAACACATATACTAGCTATGGAATTGGGATAGTTTAACTTAAGTTAAGTCCTCTACAGCTAACCAATCTAACGAGTCAGTCTATGGCCATTGCAATGATTTGGTCTACTAAAATCATGCTCTAATACCACTGTGACGCTCCAGAATCTATACGATGCTCCTATCGTACAAATACGGGGAATTCCCCTCCCATGGCGACTAGGCCTTCCGTCTAACTTGGACCCACTTGGGATGGCCAAGTGTCCGGGTGAGGAACACGGAAGTGTCATTCGCCCCACGTCCTCTATGGGAATCCTGTACAGTGGAAGCATACGTACATGTCAGCACATATCAATCATACACAAATAATATACCACCACGAAGGGTGGTACATGCTTCATCATATCAATAGCAATACAAGTACAAGATATATAAATAATATACCATAAATAAGGGCTCTACCCTGGGCTCAGACTCCAGGAGTTTGATTAACGGTCAAGGCCCCAAGATAACAACAGATAGAGATATAACATGGCATTGGCTGGCATAGGACAATGGCTAGGGTAGTCCAATCCATCTGCCCCTCCTGTGCACACTTTGCAGATAGGCTGAAACATGCTATGGCGTGATTGTAGCCTTCCAGAGACGCAATCTCATGGAATCACCCTACGAGACTACTCCAAGTTACATCTTCCCGGTCTGATGAGGCAGGTCAGGGAGGCGTCCCCTCCCTAGGCACAATGGATGCCACCTCGGTGCACACGCATCTGTACCCGACTTTAAACCCTCAAAATCCATGGGTCGCCTCAACGCACCCATCGAGCCCAGGACGTCCCTATAGGCACGTATCCTGCGACCCAGGAGATGTCAGGCCCATAACCGGCCCCAACGCGAGGACCAACTATAAGCCTAGCACACTGTAGGAGCCCCAGTATCTGCGCTCAGCAAGGCTCCATCCCCGCTTCACTATGGTACCCATTATCTGATACTCAGTCACATCCGCAGCCTCCACAGCCAGGCGGGCTCTTGTGCACATGCCGCATTTACTGGGTCTTAAGGGTTCTAGCTAGAGACATATCTACTTCTAGGAAGCTTTCCGGTCTTTACCCACCCTTAACCCCAGACTCACAGGAGAAACAGAAGGAGAGAACATAATCATAAGCAAAGTATCCATCATCATATACATAATAGAGAAATTAACCATCCATGTAATCATCCAAGGGTTAGCTGAAGCACAAGCTATCTAGAGACGAACCGGTCTCTTGGCTAGAACCATTGTCACGAAAGGCTTCCATTCTTCTGGTCTAGTTGCAGTGGCTGGTGGCTCCTCCTTCCTCCAACTCTTCTCAAATCGATTTGGGGCAGAATTGGGGGTAGGGACCTAATTTGGACCCTATTCTTAGCAAGTTTCCTCTGGCCAATCGATTTGGGCTAGGTGGCACTCCCCAATTAGTTGATTTTTACTGCTTAATACATTAACTAGCCTAATTAGGTTATTTAACTTGCTAATAATATTAGCATAACCCAAGTTATCCCTTAATGACCCATAAGGGTCCACTTACACCCTGGTGATGTGTCATAGTATATATACGTATACCATATAAATACGTGGAACGTCACAATTTGATTTTGAAAGGACATATGTTATCGTGCTTTCTAATTTGCAGGTTAGCGCCATGGATGTACGTCATGCCTACTGGAATTATCCAGGTTCAATTCCTGGAGGGCACTTTATTTCAGTTGCAATCTATTATATGATTGCATGATCACATAGATTGTCACAAGAATTTTTAATCGAATTTCAATAACTTGAATTGCATGGGGTATACTCTATTTTATAGATGTGCTTTATGCAAAGTGATTCATTGTGTATAAATCGCCTATATTTGTGAACCACAAACCATTTGTTAGACCATTGAGCATAATTCCCTTGTATAATTTGCATGTATTTGTGAACCATCGAGGATTTGTTTGACCATTGTGTGTTGTCTGCAAATTCTCCTGTATTTGACAATCACAGAGTATTTATTGTAAGAAAATATCATTTAGAACCTCTTATTCTTATGACCATATATTCATATTTCATTTACACACAAATCTAAGGCCAACCATAGAATATTTTCATTTTTCATATCAAACTCTTATATTTTAGATGTTGAAATTAGGGATCCCAAAGGAATGCCCAGATTGCTTGATCCTCAGCATATGCCAGATTGTTCTCCTAATCAATAGTCCAAATAGCCATATAGCAAGATTTAACAAGAGCATTGATAGACTGTAAAGTTAAATTCATAGAGAAAAAGGATATGGATTTTCTAGTATAAGGATGCCATTTCAGTTTGCTATCTCCAGCTCCAACTAGATGACTTGCAAACATATAGAATGGCCAGGCTCTAATACCAATTATTAGACACTGACACTCATAGTGCTAACTGACACCAAAAGGGCGGATCCTTTTTGGAAATCGTTATCCAATGGCCCTAACCTTTCCATATGTCACACCCTAAATCCACAAGGCTAACTAACACACCAAAGGGGAGTAATAATTTTCCATGAGCCCGAACATTTTCAAGGCTTTATTCCATACCCCACATGCCATATCAATTCCTCTCTCTCTCCCCTTAAGGTGCTTGCCCTCAAACATTTAAAACATATCAATGTTGCCATGAGGAATTAAACCTTGGTTTTGAAACTAACATCCTAAGTCCTAAATCCATAGGGCTAACCAACACACCAAAAGAGATGATCCTTTGTTATCCAATTGAACCGAACCTTTTCAGGGCTTTATCCCATACCCCACACCATATCAAATGGCATGACATATGTGATTGGAATCGGGTGCTAGGACTTACATTGGGTGTCTTCATAGGATGGCATGCCATATATTTTTGGAATGGAGTGATATGAGGTTGTTCTTACACTATGTTGGTGGTGCTGACTTATGTATACATAACAACTCTGATTAGCTACTCTGCCAATTGATAACTTAGGTAATGCACGAGCAGAAAGATGCAAACGAGGGACGTGGCTACTTGCCAATTTTGGGTTCAAGCTACCGCAAATTTGTTTCATCGCTTTTGATTAAAGCCGCAAAACCAATACAAGGAATATCTTTTATGACACACTAAATATACATAAGCTAGAATTCCAAATGCATTTGCTTGCTTGACAATGGTTAGTGGCATTCATATGGTAACGTTATAACATTACAAGAGATTTTTTTTATTTTTGCCTTATAACTATATTCAAGAGTGCATTGCCGATAGCTGTTAGCGCGTTCTATATGTAATCTAAAAGACCAACTTTATCTTTGCTCTTAATATAGTTTGCATGCTACCATTCTATATTCTACTATTTTGCGACATGGTGGGAGCATAGCTTTTGCTCAATGTCAATCTGCAAAAGAAGCAGATAAAAATCTCATTAGAAACTTTTGTCAGATACATGAGTTCAAATGGAAACAAAATGCAAAGGAAAATACTTGTGTTAGGTACATGACTTCAAATAACAACAAAATGCAAGGAAGAATACCTGAATGCGCTTGTGCTGGGGCAAGGTGTGTGCTGCTGGAGCAATATCAGGATAATCATCATCATCATCACCACAATGGGCATGAACCCACAAGAAACTGGCCATTACTATGCAAATTAATGAAGAGAGATAGAAATTTGGGAGAGAGGAAACAAGGCCCACAAACTCGACTAGATCCGCTTCGAGCAATGGTATTTATGTCGGGGAATTTATCCTAGGTGGCACAAAAAGTGCTAACATGGCACGTGCGCGTGGACGCCTTTGGCCCGCGCAAGGTCTTCTCGAGTCAACCTACTTTTCTCTTTAGAGACACGTTCCATGAGGTGTAAAATTTGGCCACATCAGCAAAGTCGGGTAGGACTAGGGTTTATGTGTCTTCATACCCTGGCGATGCATAGCAGAGATGGTGGCATAGATCTTTGATGACCATACGTTTCCATCACTGTTTGCAAGCTTCATAAGATAATTCTATCATCATCAGCTATTTAAGCTTCGTCAAGTTTTGAATGTGCAATCCTGTGGTACGTATTTCCATGTTTAAAGCTTCGTCAAGTTCTGAATTTCTATTTCTGTGGTATGTGTTTCCATATTGAGCTTTGCCAATTATGGTTCCAATTATGCATGGTTGAACTGTTTTCTGCTAACTGTCTTTGAAATTTTTTGCCTGAATGTGAGTACGCACTCAAGCAAGCTTTAGTGCATTCTCTGCTTAACTTTCAAGGAAGGCATTTCTGTACACTTGATATGCAACGGTATACATTCATGTGAATTATCTGATGTTCTTTGATTAACAGTTTGTTTCCCATGGAAAAAAGTTGTTTAGTACAGTCGAGATAATTATGATCAGCAAGTTGTAGACATGCTTCGTTAACAAGTTTACGAAGATCAAACATGCATTCGTCAAATGCGTGCTAGTTCCTTGTGAACTGTCATGTCATTTCAGATGGAGAGGTGACAGGTACCTGCATGATGGGGGAGCAGGCCTAACTTGCTTCTCTGTTGCCCTTGATTGAAGGGAAATCCCTTCTTTCCATAAAGTCTTCCAATTAATGAATCCATCATTCCTTTCCTTTTTCTTTTCCCCTACTTATTTTTATCCTGTTATTTTTGTTAGGAATTATTCATCTTAATCACATTCTTTTCCTATTATGGCATTTGGCTCCACTATCGTACCTTTCGTAGATTTCTCTTTCTCCTCCTGTTCCTGCTGCTGCTCATGAATCTATGAATATTTGATTGCAAGCTTTCGGAATTCTTACAGTTTCTTTGGAATTTGTAATCTTCTTCACAATAATGACCTGAAGGGGGAACTTACAAAAGATGTGAAGACATCACAAAAATTTTATAGTGTATAGGGTCTCTGCTGAATGAGGGATGAGGAAAAGCTGGCAAATTGCAGCTGACAATAATATATACTGAGATCTATGAGTTCATGAGTATCATCCAAGCTATTAATCACAGTCTGCACCAAATTTACCATGCATCAGAAACTCTAAATAAAAAATTGAAGGCTAAAAAAATGGAAAGAACACTGAGGGAAACTATTATGAGGATTTAAACTGTTTGTACATGTTACATGACTTCTAAAATGGCGATTTAATTTGTATGTACATGTTACATGGCTTCTTTAAAGTTTAACTTGTGCAATGGAAAGACATGCATTCATGCTTATGTTAGCCGCGACGAAAAGACATGCATTTATGCTTATGTTAGCCGAGCAACAGAGGTAAGACCAGAGGCAATGGAATTGTAAAACAACTGCAATAAATGCATGTAGAAGCCTATGGTTCCATTATCTACAGTGCAATTGCAAAACAACTGCAACAAATGTACGCAGAAGATATACCTTACCAGCAGGGCGAAGCAAATCTTCAAATAGGTCTATGAACATCCAAATGTATAGCACTGCGACATTTGGCCTGATTGTAACCAGTTTCTCAGTAGTCAATTTCTATCTTGCATTGTACTCAAAAGTTTTACCTTTTTCCTGGTTGTTTTATGTACTGTGATTTGAGAATCATTCTGTTTATCACCACTTGAATCTCATTATATGCCATGTTCTGTGTGGTATCTTTAACCTGGCAATCATTTATTAACTCATTTACAAGATCTTAAAACTTTCAGATGGCTTTTGCCCCGATAAATTTTTGGTAGAGGCTTTATTGATGCTACTGAGTAATGCAGCAGATCATACAACTCATTTTTTTTATCTTATTTAAAGCACTTGAACCGCTAAATTGGAATGCAAAAAATTCTGCGGTCAAAATACAAATTGTGTTTTGCAGCATCTGGTGATTGCACAAGTTTTGTACTCAATGTTTTTGAAACAAAAAAGTTTGATGAAGAAGGAAACAAGACACGCTGAAACAATGATGCGTGCACATACTTTCCTTTCTGTGCAAACCCTTGCTTACGCTTCTGAGTAGGGTATATGCTATTCTTTTTCTTCTTGGGTCATTTGTCCATCCTCTGTTTCAACCCATTTGCTTTTCCTTTTTGTATTTGAATTGTTCCACCATTGTTCTTTGCTTAGGCAGCAGGCGGTAGCAGGCTGGCCATCGCTGGGACTTCTACAATCTCTTTTTAAATTCTTAGTCAAGCAAAGTCATGGATGCCACTCGCCAGCAGCATTTTCATGCTTCCATAGTCTCTTTTGGATTCCATAGTCAAGCACAGTTATGGATGCTGCTCGCGTCAACGAAATCTTGAAGCCAAATTTTGAAACCACATTTTGCTAGATCGAGTATTTCAATTTACCGTATAAGCCAAGAAGATAATCTCAAGTGCTGAAGGAATGCTTGTGGAGTTATAATGGATTCAAATCCCCTATATCGACTACCCATCTTATTCCTCCTTTGGAATTCTAGAGGCAAACATGTCTTCAACGAGACCTTAAGATCAGCAAGGATGGAATGCAATTATTGATGCCAATGCCAATCATGGAGAAGGTAAGATGGCTTCTTCGCTTGTTTTGTAGGCTACCTTTTAAGGGCATGAAAGAAGCCATATTTAGATTTTCAAAACTTCTGAAGACAGTAGTTACCAGGTAGAAGGATCCATAAATATATTATAAAAATGGAGCTAATTTCTGAAGTGGTTGTTGGAAATGTAGCTGTTCATATTTATAGGTGCTTGGTGGAGGCACAGAGCGTCTAACCAGTTGCAGTACCAAGATGTGGTATAATGATTTCTGGATATCCAGGTAAAGATTGCCTTGCCTTAGAATATATTGAGAAGATGCAAGATAATGGCGTACGATGGGGAAAGCGCATTTTTGAGAAATCACATTTATTAGCTGATTTTGGAAAGCAAATGGAGGATATAGCATCTTAAGATCATCAATCTTCCAGAAGGTAAACAAATACACACCCATTGAAAGATAAATGCGAGTTAGACATCAATAGTGCATTTGTAATACTTTGGAACTTTTGGCCACATTATGGCTGAGGACATCGCCCCAGCAAAGGCAGCGCTGTCTGCATTCTTTCTGCATGCAGTTATTTAGGAATGGTAAATGAAGGCTACCACTGTCTTTTTATATCAGAAGTGAGCATCATGTTCTGACAGTGATAGTATGATTGGTTGTGATGGACAGGTAAATGTAGTTGAGCCTTTCATAAATGGCTTGCAAATTTCTCCTGGTTCGACTTCTTGAAGTCAGGGCCTGGTCATATGTAGCCGTTGATAGTGATTCTTCCATTCCAGTCATCCAAAACTGAAGGGTCACACGCAGCAAAATGATAGCCAAAAATGATAGCTATGGAGCCCAGTTGACAGGGATTGCTTCCACGGGCTCCTGCCCTCGGTTGAATGGATTCCTTGGCAGGAATCAGTTCGATCTCAACGCGTGGCTTAGAGTTCTTCGTCAGCACCTCAAATTTCAAACACTCCTCCTCGAGAAAGAAGGAAGAAGGCTGAAGCTGTCGATGGCTTCATGTGACCCCAGCAATGATATTGAGTTCATATCAACAGGAAACGCTCCCAGTTGACGGCGTCGTGTGAACTGACCCTCAAAGGAATGAAGTTGTCCCATGAAAGGTTACAACTTGTTTATTTATGCATCCACTTCTATATATCAGATCATGTTCTGGTACCAAATCCAATGCTGGAACATTATAAGAGCTATCGTTGATGGTATTCAATGATTGGCCTCATCTTAAATTTTTGCAACATGCATAGTTGCGCAGATAACATCATTGGTTTGCCAACAAGGCAGCAATGAAATGCTTAAATGATGTATGGGAGGCGCAAATTGGCATTACCACACTAACATTCTTGACTAATTGGCAGCTGATGATAGCATAAACATCAACTACATGGATCATTGGCTGGTGAGAAATAAAATGGAGTCCTAACCTCACTGCAACTAGCAAGAAATGGCTTATCTACAGCCAAGATGGACGGCATCTGGTCAAATTTCATTGTCCCAGTAAGTATATAACACACTAATAAATTTGACTTGCAAAAATAAGAGATAAGTTTTTGGACAAATCTAACTCAATTGCTTTTCACTTTGTTGCCTATGCGTTTGCAACTGGACATGGACATGCCAAAGATGGCTTCCTCACTTTGGTCATTTCAATCCAAAGAAAATGTTGCAGATATGGTGCTCAAGAAGATGGAAGAACATGAGGCAATGGTAGGGCATAATCTACATGAGATTGGGCAAAATAATCCACATGGAGATTGTTTCTTTGCACATAGATGAGATGAAGATATATTGCAAATAAAAAATTTAAGAAAGAACAAACTGCGTTTACAGTTTTGTTGATGTCAACATTTAAGTTTTCCTTCGAGCACTTTGTGCATTCTGAATTCGACGCTTGCAGCCTTGAGTCTAATCCCCTCAAGTGCTATTGTTCACTTCCACTGAGTTCTGAATGAGGCAGCGGACCTCAAAATGCCATTGTCTGATGGTGGAATCGTCACATCCATCTACAACGCCATGCCTAAGTTTGGAGTGGAGAGATGGTCCTTCTCAAGGGAGTCTGATTTTGTATGGCTTGATATGCTCTAAGATCTTTATAGAATAGTATTTTTTGAAACATAATGAAGGCATGTTGCTCTTATTTTTTGTTATATGCAGACAGGTCAAAGGCTCCATCCCAGATGACATGGTTTGCAATGGCATGTGGGGCTTTTGTCATGTTTCTTGAAATAGGTAGGTTGATGCTAATTATCTGTTATGCATTATAACCCATAACATTTTCTATTCAACTATTGGTAATAGGTCTAATATTTACCTTTGGTGTTGTAGCTTCCAGAAATAGGTTCTTGGGGCTTTGTTGCATGTTCCATGATTTCTATACAACAAATAAGCCGAGATTTAAGTACTACAAATTGTTTGAGGTGTGCGAAATACCACAAGTGCATGGAGCCATGGACCATGCAAGGTAAGGTTTTTGGTATGTGTACTTGCTCTGAATCCCATGAGAAATATGGTAGGCAAGCCACTTTGTTTGCTTCAGTTGCAAAATCACAGTTTTGTTTGGTAGGGTTTAAACTAAACAAATTTACTTTCTCTAGATTTATGTGTTTTTGGTCTTACACAAAAGCGATAAGGCTTGACTTTTAGTTGATTTCCTCCACCATGTTGCTTAGCGGTAGAGAAATGATGAAGCGACCATGCAAGGTAATCAAAAACTTCTTTCTGTTCTTTCTTTTACTCATACTCCTTTGAATGGACACATCTAGAATTTTGCTATGGCTTTCCCCTTTCTTTACATATTCCATTGCATGAACAAGCTACTGATTTTGCTAGAACTTTCGTGCTTCATTCTTCTTCTATTTTTTGACCAATGTGATTACTGATTGTGCTTCCTTTTGTTTTTTGTCCAGTGGCATTATTGTATCAGCATCACATGCTTCCTTCATATGCTGTCAAAAGCCTTATTGGATCGCTCCTTTTTTATCATTTGGTAGTACAGTCTCTAGCATTCAATGCGCCTTTATCCTTTGATTTCTCATCTTTGTCATTGTTCTGCACTGCACTTAAGCAAGTCGTCTTCCATCTGTATTTTATCATTTCAAACTTATGATCTTAATTCATGTTAATTCGTCAAGATGGTGTTCAGTGATGAACCAGACCCTATAAAGAGTTGTAATAAAGAAAGGTAGGGTTATAATGGGACAATGTTGATGGTTCAAATCCATCAAGGAATCTTTACCATCCTTTTGAGTTGGCACTTTGCTGCTCCGCATGGAGAAGGTTATTATTTACTGGAATTAGTATATTGCTTTGAGAGTTCCAAGCTAATAAGTACATCCTTAGCAAGATGGCTGCCGTAGCTATGAAAAAACATAGAAGTGCAAACCATTGTTATTTGTCCAATGATATCAAAGATACGTTCTTTTCTTTATAACAACTATTGCCACATGCATTTGTAACTATGCCACATGTCTAACTCGGCCTAAGGCAGTCATTACATTCATGGAATAAAATAACGGCTAAGGTTAGCCAAATGGCTATTTTGTAGCAGTTTTGTCAAGAAAAATGGCTAAAGTAAATGGAAAAAATGCCCAAAAAAAAGAAAAATTTAGCCCAATTTTTTTGCCGCCCAAGTGAGTTTTTAGGTTGAATAGCCAAACCTTTACCTTCACACATATTCATTAGGACGTCGATTAGCTAAACCTAAGATAGAGTGGGCTTGGAAAAATGGATAGATTAGCCCGAAATTCAACACCAATATATGTACTAACTTTAAGAAATTTCAAATAGGGTTTATATTTTTCTTTTTTTTCCACTTTCTTTCTTGTTCCAAGTACAAAGTTGAAGCATTAGAGGAAAAGGAACAATGTAGTCCCCTTTTTTTTAGGTTTTTGAACATGTTCAACATGTATGTTTGTGTCTTGATTTATGTATTTACAATAAATTCAATGTCTTTGCCAAAATGCTTGGATTATTTTAAATTACTATAGCGTGATGGCTAATATTTGCCTTTCCATTTTGTGAAAGTTTAGCCAAAAGCAAGAAATTGTGATGGAGAAAAACCATTTAGTTTAGCCAAGTATTAGAAACTTCTAGCCCCAATTTGAAGATAGTTTAGCTAAACCTATTTTGGCTACACAAAAATATAGGAGTAGTAATTTATTCCATGATTACATTTCGAAATAGCTACTTCAACATGCATTTGCAACTATGCCACATGTCTAACTTTGCCTACCATAGTCATTACATTCGGGGAAAATAAATTTTGCAGGACATTGAAATTGAGTTCTTTCACTAGAAATTGTGTCGTTACATCTCATTGAAAGATTGGATTATTTAGAGTTAAGTAGTTTTACTAAAAATCCAAATTTATATGCAGTAGCAACGACATGTTAACATCTTTCTTTCAACAAGTTGCACATCTTGAAATGCCAATGCAAGTACTAATCATAGTTTTGCAAATGCGAAATGATATTTAAAATGGTGGGCAGTACACACTGGGCAATTCAAAATGTCTTTACATGAACGTGTGCCGAATGTTGTTGCGCATAAATTGAGTTGTGCTCATTTAGCTGTCCATTGATGCAAGTTATTAGCTTGAGTCACCAATATTTAAATGACGGCTTAATAGAACAGCACATATACTATTGAATATTTTGGACACAACCTTAAACCAATACTCTAAATGATATGCACGCCGCCTGCCCATTCTTTTCCACCCTAACTATAAATCAGTGGGAATAATGGAAAGCATAATGCCCGGCTTCCCTAAACAGTAAACCCCTTCACACTTTGCACTCCATTCACAAAGCATTGCAAGCGCAACACAAGTTTGCGCTTTTAATTGGCAATAAGAACCAAACCTATATGAGGTACAATCGATTCTTGACTAAGTAGAACTAGACGAGCGCCCTAAAATTTAATAGTTTTTCCTTTGTTCTTAACTTATAAATGCTCATAAACTCTAGAAAATGAACTATGTAGTGCCAAAATACTCATCCAATCTCTAGACTTAATTTCCATTTGCAAAAGAGCAATGCCATCTCCTCCTAATTTTTAGAGCCATAGGAGAAAATGGAAGATTTAATGGCGTTGAAAGTAGGCCACTTAGATTTAGATTTAGATTTAGGTTTAAATGATGTAGAAATGAGAGGATGGCTAGACACATTAAAATAAAGACCTAGAATAAAGATGTTAGAAGGCATAACATGGTCTGGCAAAGCAATTGAAAGCCTATCAATGCACATTCAAATTGCCATTGCCGGATGAAAACCAAACACACTAATTCAATCTGTTCCCAATGCTATTATATTTGAGATGGTATCAGAGCCGATGGAAAAATTTTAAAACTAGCTATTGCTCAAGCGTTTAAAGCTGAAGGTTATCTTGATGGAGCCCATAATGGACAGTTGATGTAGAAACAAAGATCTATATACAAGCCAGACATGTCTGTATTGGAGAAAACATCACAAAAAAGAGTCTGGAGAATCGATTGACCAAGCATTTGCAGAAACAGCTGTTGGAGAAAACACTATGGATGGGGTCGTGGAAAAACTTTATGCTACTGCCCAACAGAGAAGATTTCTAAAAGATGTCACTGCCCAAGATCATAGAATAATCATAGAAGAAATTGGGGTTTTGAAGATGGGACCACATAAGCGATGTGTATATGCCAGCAGTGGGTTAAATCGGTGAGGGGAGATTCAGACAAAGTTGCACACGGAAAAGGGGCAATTCCAGAAGCACTTGGAACTTTGGATAATTAAGGAAAAAACATCTACAAATTTTAGTTTAAGGGGATTGAATGGAGTCGCAAAGACTCAGATTAAGGCCAAGATTGAAGAATTCTCCATGGAAACCTTGGTTAAAGAAGAGAAAATCTTAATGTTGTTGATTTTGAAGAGGCGTATTGCAAGAATATTTACAATCTTTTTATTGTTTGTTGCAAGGATACAAAGGTTCAATCCCCATAACATAAGCTCCAGATACAATAGGTTCAATTCCCATAACATTTTTTGTAGTGTAATATACGTCATTATGTAATACACGTCATTTCATTTTATACTTCGAGGGCCTACAAATTTTTCCCTATAACATGAAACCCCCATTTGGTTGGGTGCATATTCATATAAGAGGTGATGTAGGGCAGCGAGAGCCCCTTTTCTCTTCACCCTTCACCCTCAATTGTATAATACAAGTAAGAAAACAACACCATTTAGTATATGGTATTCAAACATCAGTATATAGTATTCAAACATTATAGTATTGTGCAAACTTCACCATACGATATACTCTAGCTTATGGAAGCATCCCACAAAGCAGGATTACTATACAGTCCAAAATGTGGCATAACTCATAAATATGGCCATTCAACAACTCTCGATGCCCAAAGTCACCCCTATATGCACCCAAAAAAAAAGAAGGTTTCAAGGGAATTTAATTAAAAGTATAAGATGTATATAGTTGTATCATGCCACATTGTGGCTTATATTTTTCAGTGGTTTGATAATTTGTATTTTCAATGCTTTGAATGGTTTTTTGTTAAGACAGCAGGTGTGATTTCTGGCATAATGTCGGTGAGGAGATATATATAAAGCCAAGGTCGAGCCACAAAAAGATATAGCGAAAAAGGCAAGCTTATGTATATGGCAGTACCAGCTGATCAAACCGATTGATCTAGTTGCAGATGAGTGAAGATCAATCGGATTTGTTATTAATCAGATTTGGACTACAAAGTTTGCAGTAACAGATATGCCATGTGATGTATTGTATTTGATGTCAGGATTTGCCAGTAGAGTTGAGCTCGGTTCTAGTTGCAGCTGTGATTGCGTTTGTGATTGCTGTACTCTGATCTTTAGGATCAGTTGCAAATAGATGCAGATAGACGAAATTCTCAGCTCTGCCCTTTTGTTGCTCTGGCTTTTCTAGCCAGATTCTATGACAGACAATGGCGAATCACCTTGAATCTCATGCCCTGACTTTTTCTAGTTGGGATTCTATCAAGACAGCGAATCGCTGGTAAAGCATTTTCTTGTTGGCTATGGAGATTTTTGATCTGTAAGTTCTAGTTGGCTGTAAACATAAAACTTCAATATAATGGTCTAGTTTGTACAATTTACTAGTGAACAAATGTATATTTTATCAGTGAGCTTATTACTGCTAAGGTTTTTCCCTTCAAGGTTTTTTTCCCTTGACGGTCCTTTGGCGCATGTGTATTTTAGTCCTTGCCAATAATAGGTTTGCTGTGTTCTTTATTTGAGTCCCACAGGTTTTTCGATTTTTATGGACGATAAATCTCAATTCAATACAATTCAATTTAATTCCGATTCATCACTCTCAATACATTCAATTATACCATTGGAGCGGAATGAAATTACATCAATGGAACCTTTGCAATTCAATTCTGATTCACCACTCTCACTAGATTCAATTATACCATTGGAGCGGAATGAAATTACATCAATGGAACCTTTGCACATTCTGGTGCTTATATTTTTTAAGATGGTACTCAAACCTTTAGAATTTCTCCATAATCTACATTTAATACTTAATACCCTAGGCTCTAACTTTTTCTCCATGGCTCACGTGGAGGTTTACATGGCCCATGTGAAGAGCCAAAATGGCACATTTATGGAAAACCAATAGCGCAAATAGGGTTTTGTTTGGCGCAGCTAAATTTTGAGAATGCATAGGTAGTCCTTGCTTAGGGTTAGGCTCACTCCAAGACAGTTTATGACGGTGCCCTCAATGATTTTGACGCGTACTCCAGTTGCTTGCACGAAGACCTATGTGGCACAGATTCTGACCTCTGTTTTGCATGAAGTTTTATGGTTTTGGAGAGGAGATTTGTTAAGTAAGGATTTTTCCCTTCTTTTACATGGATGCAAGCTTTTTGGGGCCCTCTCATGCATCCGTTCAAATTCTAGACTTCCTTTGGCGCCTTTCATTTGCAAAGAAGGGAGGGTTTCATTGGATACCAAGGCATGATTGCACTCTCTCTTGGCACTAATTCTGGAACTTCGGGTCTGAATTCTTCCTCTAATTTTGCAATTAAAAGGTAAGCATCTCATTTCTAAAATTCCTCATT
Source organism: Isoetes taiwanensis (assembly GCA_021234155.1). NCBI lineage: Eukaryota > Viridiplantae > Streptophyta > Lycopodiopsida > Isoetales > Isoetaceae > Isoetes > Isoetes taiwanensis. Next base: position 5,668,162 of record JAJEKV010000061.1, read on the forward strand.
ATATCAGGCTTTGTGCTCATCCAGTTATTTGCTTTTATAAGGTGCTCTTTTTTTCATCCTTCTCATCCATTCCACTATCCCTGATCTTGCAATGCCGCTAATGAGGAGGGATATATCCATTTCTGCTCCACCAGCTCCACCTTCCAAGCCCCAAAGAGAGAACTATAAGGCCAAGAATTCCGTGTTTTGTGCCTAACTTGAAAGTAAATCGTTGGAAAGGAGGAGTCAATTAGGATTATGACTAGAGGTATTTGGTCCATGGAAGCTCTAAATCAGGCCATAGAGTCAATAGAAGATGGCCTCTTTAGTATTATGAGAGCATCATTTATGGAATTTTATTGACCACTCTTAGGAGATGGTTAAATAGACAGACAAAAAATAACTTTAGTGCTAAACCCAAGTGTTTTGGTGTCTGGAAATGGCACAACAAGGTCATGGTCTTACCTTAGACAATGGGCAAACTAAAATGTGTGAAAGGGTGGTTGAAATGTGTATGATTAGGCAAACATGCTTCAAAGATGGTTTACCTGGAAAGAAATGGTGGAGAAAATTCAAAGAAAGGCATCCAGATTTGAGGCTTAGATCTGCTATATGCGTTGAGATCCAAAGAATTAAGGCAATAACTAATGAGAACCTTGATAATTTCTACTCTACTCTCTCTGACCTATAAGCAACCTTGCAGCTGGAACCTAGCAGAATTTGGAATAGTGATGAGTCTGGTGTACAAGCTGGACTTAGGTCTGGTATGAGGATCTTAGTAAAAAAAAGGCACATGAAATGTATATGAGACCATTCCTAAAAATAGAGAATGCCACGGTACCGACATTCCTTGGATGGGGACGCCTTCAGCTTCTTTCCATTCTGCTCATTCCAGGCTCCACCTATCACCCAAAACCAGATTTCCTACGCTCTACCTTTCACCCCAAACCAGATTATTATGTGGATTGGTGTGTTTAATCTAATCGTTTGATTGGGTTACATGGTACGGTGGTGGCTGTGGCTTAGTCCTTTGCTGTGCACAGATGGTTTTGGGCTCTCCAACAGATGGTCGTTCGTTTTCAAGATCTATCCTCACCGGTGAGTGTCACCTTCTCTATTTTCCGTTTTGTTTTGGTTGCAATAGGTCTTGATGGTTTGGGGTCGCTTTGTGATTCTTCATAGATTTTCTTCCTTCGTTTCCCTCTTCTTTTCGCCCCTTCTTTTGCATCGCGTCCTGATCCTGGCTACTTCTGCTCATACTGATTACTGTTTCGTTTGGATCGGTTGCTGTTTGCTTCCCCTATCTTGTTTTTTGCTTGCTAGTGTGTGCGATTTTGGGCTGTTTGCTCGGATCTGCCTTCTGTGACATGTTCTTGCCAGCGGACTAAGCTTCGGCCTTCCCTTTCAAGCAAATCATATGGCTCTGGCTCCATTTTTTCTTGTATCTGCATGCTTTCTGAGTTTTCGATTCCCTCTTTATCATTTCCATTGTCCAACTTTCCTGAGTTTCGTGGCTTTCTTCCTGCCTCCATAGCCGGATCTCTGTAAATTTTGGGGTTGGGCGACTCTGTTGCTTGTGACTCCCTCATTCGAATCTAACCGCGATGTCCCTGGCCCTATCTCCAACTGTTCCTCCCTAGCCGAAGGCCTGCCACCGCCTCGGCCGCCACTGCCACGCCAAATTAGCTGTCACAAATATCTCTTGGGGGATACTAGGGGGCGGTGCCCCTTGTCCTCTCTTAGCTTGGGGATACCAAGTCCCTGTGGCCCCTTCTTTTGCTTTGAAGGTTTGTTATTTTCTCCAGGTTTGCCGTGTTTTTTGGTTTCGTATTCTCGAATTGGTTCCCTTGTTCTTTTACTCTTCTAGTGTTTGCTCATGTTCTCCATGCTTATCCATGTTCTTTGCTTCTCCGAGCGGTTTTTGCATTTTTTCACGTAGCTATATTCAAGCATCACAGGTACTCATGCATCTAGAGCACTATAAGTTTTTTCGTTTTGATATACTTTGCTTTTCTTTATGAGGTTTGTGGATCATTTAATTCTTGCATTCTGGTCATTCCCTTCATGCCGAGTTTTGCGCCTAACTGTGGAAGGTTTAAAATACCTCATGAGGGATTCAGATAAGAAATTCCTTCTGGTTTCTTCTTGTTTGGGAGCTAAGATTAGGAACAGATTGCAGTAGTAGTGGTGCCGGCCAAGATCTCCTTAATCTTTCGGGGACACCGATCTCGGTATCCTGATTTCAAGTTAATATAAGTTGTTTGATGATTTTTTACTAATGATTTGGTCTTAGTACAGTGGCTAGGTTGCGCAATTTCAACCTCTGATTGCGGGTGCTGGCTCTCTCCAATTGCCGAGTTTCTGATTTAATATTGCGCATTGCATATTTTTTGTTCCTTGTAAAATATGCATATGCAGGCTTAACTTCCTCGAGCGTTCACTGTTAATATTGCACATGTTATGCTCCGTGTTAGAGATGCATATGCATGATAACATTTTTTATCCCAAATTTTCATGCTTTAGGCTTCTTGTAAGATTTGCATATGCATGCTCTCTTTCTACTTGCTCTGAGGGTGTAGATAATTCGGGTTATTTAATCTTTTTCGTATGCGTAGTGACATCCTAGATGCCCTTCTCTAGGTGAGTACAAGCTCTTGCGGATTTTTGCTTCATGAATCTTTGTTTCCTTTCTTACCTATGTCATTGAGAAGTTGTTTAGGACAATATGTGATTATGTTAGGTAGTACTATAGTTCCACGTTTCTAACAAATTAACATGGGGCGAATATTGTAGAGGTGTAAATTATTTTTGATAGCTCTTTTCTGTGAAATGATGAAATGCTTGAGTTTTTTACATCCAACCCAGTTCTCTCCAATTTCTAATTTTTAAGGTGCCAGTATGCCCCATGGGGCAACTTTCAACTTAATTGTGTCTAGCTTTGTGTCACCCTATGAATGTTTTTCTCCCCTTGTTCCATGATTCTCGACTTACTTATTTGCCTGCTTGCTTAGAGCAGGTATGTTTATTTTCCATTCTAGGCCATGTTGCATGTGTAAGGAGTGATTGCAATTCATATGGTTGTTTATGAAGTTGCTTAAAAGGTTGTTAATAAGTAGTCGTGTTACTGCCTCAATTTTGTTTTGGAGACATGTTATAACAACTGTGGTGCTACACATAAGGGTGAACCTTGCACCTTATCCATCACCGACATATCCTCACTCCGTTGTTTCTAGGATTATCTATCATGCGCCATTACTAATCCATTGGTCTTCTTGCATTCGAAGGTCCATTTGAGTTGCTTCCGCCAGGAGACATATGCCTAGAGGTCCTAGAAAGCGCATACACACGGCCAGGGGATTTCCAGGAGGTATTTTTGCATTTTGTATTGACTCTTATGGTTCCATTGTGAGAAAGCCATGACATTTTACTCGTTCGTACATGGATGATTTTCTTTTCTCAATAAGGTTGGGCAAATATTATGTTTAGCATATGGCACATTGGGCTCATTTTTTCCAGTTCTACATCATTTGGTATTCCTTGTGTTCTATGTTTCTAGTTCTACAAGCCTACTTCCTGGAGTGCTAGATTGCTCGATTATCTCAAAATAGCCATTCTGGTGGTAAATTTGCACATTCTCGAGTTGTTTGTGACAAGTGGTAAATTTGCACGTTCTCAAGTTGTTTGTGGTTTGGTAGCGTCTGGTATCTTGCATAGATATTACATTTGTTAGGGATATTAGTGACCTTATTTTGCAGGCTATGTTGTCCATATTTATTCTTTGCTATTTTGTGTTTGACGAATTTTATTCGTTCCTAGGTGTTTGTTTCCGTTTTGGTATTCCTAGTGCTTGCACTACTCCAATTTGTCGTATGAATTTCATTATCTCTTATTTTTCTAGTTTCTTTATGCATATTTACTCCATGGCTCCATGATTTTCTGTCCAAGCCTCTGGTGTTGTTGCCCGACTTTATTATCTTTGGTCATGAGGTTTTTTCCAAGTTGTATTGCTCTTTGTTCCATTATGTTGTGATAGATTTCATTTTTTATAGATATACTTTTTTGTAGTGCATCTCTGTCTCATAGAGCATTAATCTATGCTTAGGTTGTTGCATTGTAGATTTTGGTTCCTTACTTCTTCTCTAGTATCTTGACAGACGTATGCTTTTCCTGTTGTTTCTTGAATTTGTTGCCTATGTTGTTGCATTTTGTAATGTTATTTTTTGTTCCTTTAATCCCATTTGCTCCAGAAGATTAGCTTGTTGTGCCATGGCTCCATCGCACCTTTACTTTAATTGGAGTTCTATCTTTTTCAGGTGCCCCTTGTGCTTACTTTCAAGTTGTTCAAATTTGGGTCCATTGTTGTTCTTCCTCATAAGTCTCGCTTGTTCTATGGTTAAGTTCCTTCTAGTGCTCCATTGGCTCCAATATGCTTCTTCAATGCTGTCAATCCTATAGATATGTTGGTCTTTCTGGCTGTGTTGTTCCTTTTAGGCGTAGTTTGGGCACTGGTCTTGTGATGTGGGCTCTTGAATGTTTTATTTATCATCTTCCGGCTTTTTGCTTTTTGACGGGTTGTTCCTACCCTTTAATACTTTGTCAAACTTATTCTTCTTGAAATGCGCTCTTTGCAGGTTTATTATTTCACTTTTTGTCTTTTTAAGTTTTCATATTGTCTTTGTTCTTCTGTTGTATAGTTCGATGTCATATAGTTTGTGCTCAAGCATGATTATTTTTTGCCTCACAATAGAGTTTAATAGGCAGAGCATGGTTATACTTTCATTTGCTAGCAAGATTGATATACGATTTGATCAGTCCTTTCGGATATGATATGAGTTAATTATGATAGCCCTCTAGTGGTTCCGAGGGTGCCATGTTTTTCTTGCTTTATTTCCGGTGATTCCCTTTTGTCCAACTACCTTACTTCATGTTGGTTCATCTTTCATTGCTTGTCTAGTCTCATTGATCACATTAAACACTGCTCTGTCATTTCATTTGCTTCGTTACCATCCATCTATCCATCTTTCCATTTGGGTGGTTGGCATTACTGGCTTTGTTATTCTCGTATTCTCTTGTCGTTGTAATATTCGTTGAATTTGTCTGCGATGTTCTGACTCATTATCCCATTACTACAACACCTTTCCTGCTCAGTTTGATATATTTTCTAGATTTGATCCGGTTCGTGTTTGTTAGTTAGTTTTAGAGTTTTTTAGTGCCTTTTAGTTCAATTTTATGTTTGTTTTGGTCTTAGTTCAATTTTTTGTAAGTTTGCTCTTTGTATTTTAGTGTCAGTTTCTCTTTTAGTTTTTTTAAGTTCATTTTTAGGCATTTTTTCTATGTATCCCTTTTGCTCCATATATTCATCAAGTTCCTTTTTAGTTCACTCTCCTTCATTTATTCTTTAACCTCTTAAATCGCCTTGGTTCCTTTCTCTATTTATCTACTTGCTCCAGTTCTTTATTTGTCCTTTCAATTTAGTTTAACGTCTTGAAACGACTTGGCTCTTTTGCTCTTATTTGTTTTGTCTGGCCCCTATAGTCAACTTGATCTTGGTTACCTTGTTCTTCTTTATCCCATTGATCGCATGTGCCTCTCGTCTCCCTTACTCATTTCATTTCATTTGCTCCACATTTGTTTTGCCATCTATTCTATCTTCTACTTCTACCATTGGTCCCTTTTTTGGCCCCCCATTTTTCTCCAGTCGTTCTAACTTGCTCCATTCGTTTATTTTATTCCTCTATTTATCCATTTGCTCTAGATTCCTCTTTGTCCTCTCATTTCGGTTGCTCATTTTGCCTCTTCCATCATTTTAGTTCTTCTGTTCCTTATTTGTCCATCTCCTTCGTTTGTTTAGCTCTTCTCCTTATTTCCCTTGATGTTCATTTACCATATTCTTGCCTTTTGCTCTGTTTATCCTGATTTCTTCGCCAATTGTTCCTTTGTCTGATCCGTTCTAGTTGTCCTATTTTTTCCCTATTTTTCCTTTATTTCACTTTTGTCCCATTTTACCTAGTCAACATAGTTTGCTCATTCTAATTGAAGTAGATTCCTCTTCTATCGGCCAGTTGGTTGTATCATAGGACCCATCCTAGGAATAGAATAGAATAGAATAGAATAGAATAGAATAGAATAGAATAGAATAGAATAGAATAGAATAGAATAGAATAGAATAGAATAGAATAGAATAGAATATGATTTTATCGTCCACGGGAGACCAATGGCCTATGGGACCCAAGTACAAAGAGAGAGCAAAGAAATCAATTACTACCGTGGATTTAAAAAAAACCAGCCGAAGGGTTTTCGGGAAAACTTTAGTAGCAATAAGGATGCCGACATCTACCGCACCGCTTATATACATAATCACAAATGTACAGTGAGGTTAATGTCGGACGGGGGGGCATAAATGAGTCCGCGTATCCATTACCTCCCGGAGGTATGATCCCAACAAGCCTAAAGGAGGCCGTGCTCGAAGGTAGCTCATGCAAGGGCTGATGGGGCACAACTAACCGAAACATATCGAGCCCGGATATCTTTGGTGCGTTAGACGAAGGCACGGAGGCGTGACTTTCATCCTCAATGGCGCCACGCTGGCCGCCAGATCGACAAACTCGTCCTCCACGCTGGCTCCCGAATCCATCTCCCCTGTCTCAATGCGGAGGTGGTGTGCACGGTTCTATTGCGATAGCAATAGAACCGACATTCCTTGGATGGGGACGCCTTTCCTCGCATCTCCTATTTATACCGCCTTCTTTCTCATTTCCAGTCTTGAGCTTCTTTCCATTCTGCTCATTCCAGGCTCCACAAGTTTCCCGCCCCATGTCATATCTAAGCTGGTTTGTCATATCTACATCTCATTTTTCAAATTCTCATTGTTGAAGCTGCTCATTTCCCTATTAGTCGATTAATCATCTTTATGTCTGTCGGTTTTTTCTACACTTCTCGAATCGCCCTGCAGCCCCTGATAACCCCCATGTTTTCTTTCTATTCTCTTTGATGGTGTATATGTTCTTATTTTTCATCTGTTCCTCGACGTGGCATTGTAGCCTACGAGGCTTACTTATCATTTCATTCTTTCTCGGCGTGGCACTGCAGCCTCCGGGACGTAATTTTCATCTTTATTTTCTCTCGGCGTGGCAATGTAGCCTCCGAGACAGCACTAATCAGATGTTCTTTCCCGTGATGGTCATTCCGTGGACGATTCCTGATTGGTCGGCTGCTATTTCTTTCTCGGTGTGGCCTTGGAGCCTCCGAACCTTATTATTCTTTTGAAATTATATCCACTGATGCGCAAGGCGCTTAACTCCCTAACGGGTCATTTCTCTTTTAGTCTTCTTTCTGCAGGTTACTTTTGGGAAGTATCTTGGTTGTCACAGTGTGAGTGGTCATGCTTCATCTTTGGGAGCTTCACCATCCTGTTTATCGGAGATCTGTTGGGTGATTGAGGCTAGCAGTTGAGCATCCCCTTTTGGATGCTTCAACTCTTTGTTTGGCGATCATGTAATTCAAGTTATCTCCATTTTGGTTCGGGCACTGCGGCATGTCGAGAACGTTGGCAGCTGTTTCTCATCAGAGTTTTCATCGAAAACCTAGAACGGCGGGGTTTTTCATCTCGGTGAGAAGTTGTCAGTCGCCTCACCTTTGCTTAACATGCGCGGCAGATGCTTCATCTTTTATCTTGTATTCTTTATTTGTCGTCATGCTCTTGATGATTGTCTAGTTTCAGAGCATTTCTCAAAAGTTTTTCAAAAAACTTCTATTGAGCTTCTTTCCATTCTGCTCATTCCAGGCTCCACCTATCACCCAAAACCAGATTTCCTACGCTCTACCTTTCACCCCAAATCAGATTATTATGTGGATTGGTGTGTTTAATCTAATCGTTTGATTGGGTTACATGGTACGGTGGTGGCTGTGGCTTAGTCCTTTGCTGTGCACAGATGGTTTTGGGCTCTCCAACAGATGGTCGTTCGTTTTCAAGATCTATCCTCACCGGTGAGTGTCACCTTCTCTATTTTCCGTTTTGTTTTGGTTGCAATAGGTCTTGATGATTTGGGGTCGATTTTCTTCCTTCGTTTCCCTCTTCTTTTTAAGCCCCTTCTTTTTTTATCGCGTCGATCCATACTTCGCTCATCATACGATTCTTTTTTAGTTTAGATCGGTTGCTGTTTGCTTCCCCTATCTTGTTTTTTGCTTGCTAGTGTGTGCGATTTTGGGCTATTTGCTCGGATCTGCCTTCTGCGACATGTTCTGCCAGCGGACTAAGCTTCGGCCTTCCCTTTCAAGCAAATCATATGGCTCTGGCTCCATTTTTTTCTTGTATCCGCATGCTTTTCACGAGTTTTTCGATTCCCTCTTTATCATTTCCATTGTCCAACTTTCCCCACGAGTTTCGTGGCTTTCTTCCCCACGCCTCCATAGCGGATCTCAGTAAATTTTGGGGTTAGGCGACTTCATTGCTTGTGACTCCCTCATTCCGAATCTAACCGCGATGTCCCTGGCCCTATCTCCAACTGTTCCTCCCTAGCCGAAGGCCTGCCACCGCCTCGGCCGCCACTGCCACGCCAAATTAGCTGTCACAAATATCTCTTGGGGGATACTGGAGGGCGGTGCCCCTTGCCCTCTCTTAGCTTGGGGATACCAAGTCCCTATGGCCCCTTCTTTTGCTTTGAAGGTTTGTTATTTTCTCCAGGTTTGCCGTGTTTTTTGGTTTCGTATTCTCGAATTGGTTCCCTTGTTCTTTTACTCTTGTAGTGTTTGCTCGCTTATCCATGTTCTTTGCTTCTCCGAGCGGTTTTTGCATTTTTTCACATAGCTATATTCAAGCATCACAGGTACTCATGCATCTAGAGTACTATAAGTTTTTTCATTTTGATATACTTTGCTTTTCTTTATGAGGTTTGTGGATCATTTAATTCTTGCATTCTGGTCATTCCCTTCATGCCGAGTTTTGCGCCTAACTGTGGAAGGTTTAAAATACCTCATGAGGGATTCAGATAAGAAATTCCTTCTGGTTTCTTCTTGTTTGGGAGCTAAGATTAGGAACAGATTGCAGTAGTAGTGGTGCCGGCCAAGATCTCCTTAATCTTTCGAGGACACCGATCTCGGTATCCCGATTTCAAGTTAATATAAGTTGTTTGATGATTTTTTACTAATGATTTGGTCTTAGTACGGTGGCTAGGTTGCGCGATTTCAACCTCTGATTGCGGGTGCTGGCTCTCTCCAATTGCCGAGTTTCTGATTTAATATTGTGCATTGCATACTTTTTGTTCCTTGTAAAATATGCCTATGCAGGCTAAACTTCCTCGAGCGTTCACTGTTAATATTGCACATGTTATGCTCCGTGTTAGAGATGCATATGCATGATAACATTTTTTCATTTTTTGATATCCCAAATTTCCATGCTTTAGGCTTCTTGTAAGATTTGCATATGCATGCTCTCTTTCTACTTGCTCTGAGGGTGTAGATAATTCGGGTGATTTAATCTTTTTCGTATGCATAGTGACATCCTAGATGCCCTTCTCTAGGTGAGTACAGGCTCTTGCGGATTTTTGCTTCATGAATCTTTGTTTCCTTTCTTACCTATGTCATTCAGAAGTTGTTTAGGACAATATGTGATTATGTTAGGTAGTACTATAGTTCCACGTTTCTAACAAATTAACATGGGGCGAATATTGTAGAGGTGTAAATTATTTTTGATAGCTCTTTTCTGTGAAATGATGAAATGCTTGAGTTTTTTACATCCAACCCAGTTCTCTCCAATTTCCAATTTTTAAGGTGCCAGTATGCCCCATGGGGCAACTTTCAACTTAATTGTGTCTAGCTTTGTGTCACCCTATGAATGTTTTTCTCCCCTTGTTCCATGATTCTCGACTTACTTATTTGCCTGCTTGCTTAGAGCAAGTATGTTTTTTTTCCATTCTAGGCCATGTTGCATGTGTAAGGAGTGATTGCAATTCATATGGTTGTTTATGAAGTTGCTTAAAAGGTTGTTAATAAGTAGTCGTGTTACTGCCTCATTTTTTTTTGGAGACATGTTATAACAACTGTGGTGCTACACATAAGGGTGAACCTTGCACCTTATCCATCACCGACATATCCTCACTCCGTTGTTTCTAGGATTATCTATCATGCGCCATTACCAATCCATTGGTCTTCTTGCATTCGGAGGTTCATTTGAGTTGCTTCCTCCAGGAGACATATGCCTAGAGGTCCTAGAAAGCGCATACACACGGCTAGGGGATTTCCAGGAGGTATTTTTGCATTTTGTATTGACTCTTATGGTTCCATTGTGAGAAAGCCATGACATTTTACTCGTTCGTACATGGATGTTTTTCTTTTCTCAATAAGGTTGGGCAAATATTATGTTTAGCATATGGCACATTGGGCTCATTGTTTCCAGCTCTACATCATTTGGTATTCGTTTTGTTCCATGTTTCTAGTTCTACAAGTTGCCTACATCCTGGAGTGCTAGATTGCTCGATTATCTCAAAATAGCCATTCTGGTGGTAAATTTGCACATTCTCGAGTTGTTTGTGACAAGTGGTAAATTTGCACATTCTTAAGTTGTTTGTGGTTTGGTAGCGTCTGGTATCTTGCATAGATATTACATTTGTTCGGGATATTAGTGACCTTATTTTGCAGGCTATGTTGTCCATATTTATTCTTTGCTATTTTGTGTTTGACGAATTTTATTCGTTCCTAGGTGTTTGTTTCCGTTTTGGTATTCCTAGTGCTTGCACTACTCCAATTTGTCGTATGAATTTCATTATCTCTTATTTTTCTAGTTTCTTTATGCATATTTACTCCATGGCTCCATGATTTTCTGTCCAAGCCTCTGGTGTTGTTGCCCGACTTTATTATCTTTGGTCATGAGGTTTTTTCCGAGTTGTATTGCTCTTTGTTCCATTATGTTGTGATAGATTTCATTTTTTATAGATATACTTTTTTGTAGTGCATCTCTGTCTCATAGAGCATTAATCTACGCTTAGGTTGTTGCATTGTAGATTCTGGTTCCTTACTTCTTCTCTAGTATCTTGACAGACGTATGCTTTTCCTGTTGTTTCTTGAATTTGTTGCCTATGTTGTTGCATTTTGTAATGTTATTTTTTGTTCCTTTAATCCCATTTGCTCCAGAAGATTAGCTTGTTGTGCCATGGCTCCATCGCACCTTTACTTCAATTGGAGTTCTATCTTTTTCAGGTGCCCCTTGTGCTTACTTTCAAGTTTTTCAAATTTGGGTCCATTGTTGTTCTTCCTCATAAGTCTCGCTTGTTCTATGGTTAAGTTCCTTCTAGTGCTCCATTGGCTCCAATATACTTCTTCAATGCTATCAATCCTATAGATACGTTGGTCTTTCTGGCTGTGTTGTTCCTTTTAGGCGTAGTTTGGGCACTGGTCTTGTGATGTGGGCTCTTGAATGTTTTATTTATCATCTTCCGGCTTTTTGCTTTTTGACGGGTTGTTCCTACCCTTTAATACTTTGTCAAACTTATTCTTCTTGAAATGCGCTTTTGCGTTTTTTATTATTTCACTTTTTGTCTTTTTAAGTTTTCATATTGTCTTTGTTCTTCTGTTGTATAGTTCGATGTCATATAGTTTGTGCTCAAGCATGATTATTTTTTGCCTCACAATAGAGTTTAATAGGCAGAGCATCGTTATACTTTCATTTGCTAGCAAGATTGATATACGATTTGATCAGTCCTTTCGGATATCAGATATGAGTTAATTATGATAGCCCTCTAGTGGTTCCGAGGGTGCCATGTTTTTCTTGCTTTATTTCCGGTGATTCCATTTTGTCCAACTACCTTACTTCATGTTGGTCATCTTTCATTGCTTGTCTAGTCTCATTGATCACATTAAACACTGCTCTGTCGTTTCATTTGCTTCATTACCATCCATCCATCCATCTTTCCATTTGGGTGGTTGGCATTACTGGCTTTGTTATTCTCATATTCTCTTGTTGTTGTAATATTCGTTGAATTTGTCTGCGATGTTCTGACTTATTGTCCCATTACTACAAGACCTTTCCTGCTCAGTTTGACATATTTTCTAGGTTTGATCCGGTTCGTGTTTGTCAGTTAGTTTTAGAGTTTTTTAGTGCCTTTTAGTTCAATTTTATGTTTGTTTTGGTCTTAGTTCAATTTTTTGTAAGTTTGCTCTTTGTATTTTAGTCTTTTAGTTTTTTTAAGTTCATTTTTAGGCATTTTTTCTATGTATCCCTTTTGCTCCATATATTCATCAAGTTCCTTTTTAGTTCACTCTCCTTCATTTATTCTTTAACCTCTTAAATCGCCTTGGTTCCTTTCTCTATTTATCTACTTGCTCCAGTTCTTTATTTGTCCTTTCAATTTAGTTTAACGTCTTGAAACGACTTGGCTCTTTTGCTCTTATTTGTTTTGTCTGGCCCCTATAGTCAACTTGATCTTGGTTACCTTGTTCTTCTTTATCCCATTGATCGCATGTGCCTCTCGTCTCCCTTACTCATTTCATTTCATTTGCTCCACATTTGTTTTGCCATCTATTTTATCTTCTACTTCTACCATTGGTCCCTTTTTTGGCCCCCCATTTTTCTCCAGTCGTTCTAACTTGCTCCATTCGTTTATTTTATTCCTCTATTTATCCATTTGCTCTAGATTCCTCTTTGTCCTCTCATTTCGGTTGCTCATTTTGCCTCTTCCATCATTTTAGTTCTTCTGTTCCTGATTTGTCCATCTCCGAGTGCTAATCAAAAGAGCTAAAGGTCCCAGGCGGGCTCTGTTTTTGGCTTTTATAGACTTCACGAAAGCGTTTGATACAGTCCCTCGGAAAGATTGGGAGGCTAGATTGGAACAGATTGGAGTGCCACATTCAATCAGAGGAGCTATTGCTAAGCTTTATTTGGAGGTTTTAGCGAAGTTGTCAGTAGACTTTGATGCAGAGATCCAAAGCACAATAGTTGTTCGACAAGGATGCCTATTATCTCCAACTTTGTTTGGACTTTATGTAGACGAGTTGGAGGAATGGTTTAGCCACAGAAGTCTAGCAGGCACATGCTTAGATAATTTTCTTGTACAACTTCTTTTGTACACTAATGATGTGGTTTTATTAGAGATAAACCAGAAGGTTTGCAGCCACGCCTTGATGCTCTAGCTGCCTTTTGTGATGCCAAACACATGAAAGCCAACTTAGCCAAATCGAAAGTGATGGTCTTTGGGACCATTCGCCAGCTGGTATTTTTGTATAAAGGTGATACTCTAGAAACAATTGATTGTTACAAATATCTAGGTTGGAGCTTTCATCGAAGTATACTTGGAAAGTGTGTCAGAAAACGAATAGCAGGTGGCAAACCGGCTTTGTATGGTACGTTATCTAGATGCCATAAAGCTTCTCTTACTGATTGGTGGTTAAAGAAAATCTTATTTAAAACCTTACTACAAACTGTTATCCTTTATGGGTCACCTATCTGGGGCCCTTGTATCTCAGCACAACAATGGTCTCAAATTGAAACCGTAATGAAAGTATTTCTCCGCGAGGAATTGAGGATTAGACAACAGATCCCTTTTGCAGTGCAGAGGCCGGCATGCTTCCTCTTGAAGCAGAAGCTCTGTATCAAGCAATAAATTTTGTCAACTGGATTCACATCGCTAGATGATCGTTTGTCTAAGATATCTATGATCCAATCAACATCTTCGGGATGGTATCAAGATTTGCAATCTGGAGAACGTTGGAGAATCACTATGCAGCATTGGCCAGAAACCGAGCTTGGGGCCCGGGATTTAGTACAGATACATGTAGTGGAGAAACTATGGGCAGTTAGAGGTTCACGCATGACCACCTACATTTTGAAAGTAAATCCGTTGTTGGTTTATTCTGAACAAAATTACTTAAAAGCATTGATCCCAAGATTCTTGAAGCAGTCTATAGAAAAATATAGGACAAGCTCTCATAGGCTACGAGTGGAAACAAGCAGATGGTCAAATATTCCGAAAGAATAGAATAGAATAGAATAGTTTTTTTAACGTCCACGAAGACCAATAGGTCATGGGACCCATACAATGGGCTAGTACAATCATTACTACTAGGATTAAAAAACCCCTGCCTCGAAAGGTTTTCAAGGGAAAAACCTTTGCAGTAATGATGATACTAGACAAGCTTAGATAATGACTACTGAGGGCTCAGTAATTGCAGACGTTTATCTAGAACCTCAAGTATGTATAATGCCAAGTCATGCACAGATGGTGCGCTGAGAAGTTGTGGAAGCGTGGAATGGAATGCTAAGGTCGAAAAATGATTCCGGACTATCTCAAAAGCAGGGCAACTCAGAAGAGTATGGCTTTCATCTTCAATAACCTGTAACTGGCAACAGGCACATAGTCTCGCTTCTCGCGGCAATTGCGGCCGCTCCCATCTACCTGTCTCAATCCGTAGCTAGTATAACTCGAACTTGCATAGTATATAACTCGAACTTGGTTGAAGATGAGGCCTATGTGTTCTTACATAGCTCAGCGTATGAGGAGATAAGGAACAGGTTTGGTATATAGGCTAATGATTTTCTATCACTACTTGATAAAGACCCTATAATGGTCATTATTATAGAGCTGTGGAATCACATCGTTCATTGGTACTGAAACTGTGATAAAATATTGTATATTTGTCGCTCCATGACCTTCAAGATACAAAGTGGGTGTGATTGATACATCATCATCATCATCATCATCATCATCATCATCATCATCATCATCATCATCATCATCATCATCATCATCATCATCATCATCATCATCATCATCATCATCATCATCATCATCATCATAAATAATAATAAAAATAATAATAATAATAATAATAATAATAATAATAATAATAATAATAATAATAATAATAATAATAATAATAATAATAATAATAATAATAATAATAATAATAATAATAATAATAATAATAATAATAATAATAATAATAATAAGCACATATACCAAGTGGCGAGCCTTCACAATTGGATGCCATACAACATAATTCTATATATATACAAGTCCCTTATTATTTATGGACTATATGAGATTGATTGTGTATGACTACAAAGATTTGATTGCCTTTGTTGATAAAATTCAATTGTTTTTTTTGGCTTAGCCTACAATGTTGCCTCTTTGTTATGCTCACGAGAAAGCACTTTCCATTTGCCTATATGTCAATGTTATACAAATCCATGTGAGACTCCCAGTCATACGCAATGCCATGTGACACATTGATATGCATAAACACTCTTGGTATTAAAGACGAGATCATAGAGTTTGTTGATCAATGTTGTCATATTGTTGCGACCAAGGTAAAAGGATTGTTATGTTGAGTACTTGTTATATACGAGACAGAGCATAGTTCATGGTTTATCTACTTGTTATAGGTCTGAAGAAAAAGGGAGAGACATTAAAATAAAGGTGCACCCATAATTTCTCTACTCAGTCCCTTTCTAAGCATTCAGGTAATAGTAGGGACTGTTATGCTAAGTACTTGTTGCGACATGTTGTAGCACATTTGATAAGTGTCGTAATCGATCAAAGATTACTCACTTGACTCGGTATTGCCGAGATTCCATTCGATGTTTAAATTGCTCGACTTACATATTTTTGATAGATGCATTTATTTGTGGTGGGTATCACCTCCCTAAAAATAATTTCTTGATATCTCAATACTAATGCAAGTAGAGAATAAGAATAGAATAGAATAGAATAGTTTTTTTATCGTCCACTGTAAGGGAGCCCATTACTTTTCACTAGAATAAAATGATTAAAATCATTGGGGAATGCATTCATTTCAAATTGTAATACTATTTACATAACAAAGGAAAAACTAGCTCAAGAATACATCTAAATAACAATTGGTTCAAGGAATTGTCGTGGGCTTCCCCTTGCCAAGACATATGAATTTACATTGTAATAAGAAATCTAAAATGTGCCACTCAACATTGAACATATATAAATTAATCTTCTCAAGCCAAGACATATGAATTTACATTGTAATGGGAAATCTAAAATGCGCCACTCAAAATTGAGCATGTATAAATTGATCTTCTCAAGAAGGAGAATAACGCATTTTATTCTAGCTTTCACAACATCAGACAAAGACATCTGGAAATTCTATGCCAAATTAAATACTTGTATAATTGGATGACCTTAAACCAGGCACAACAACCCTTCATATAGCAAACACAATGATTACACAACTGAAATCTTATTAATGGGCATCGGGTGCACACCAAATTGCGACCTGCACAGCTATTATCCATAATCATTTTTTCCATGTATTGAGAGCTTACCATATCGTCAAATTTATCAAGAATGGCCCGTGCCACTATTTACCATTCATTTGTTGCTAAATCTTTTCAATCTCTAGCGTTCAACTATTAGTCCATTTGACTTACAGTTCACAAACGCCTGCATCGGATACCATTTTCATGACTATATTTTGATCAGTATCTCAACACTTCAGATTCATAACATATTTATCTGATCACATGCTGCAGCTAACTCATGTTTCTTCAAGGCTGTGTCTTAAGATCATTGCTGCACATATCAACCACAGTTTAGCTCAAAAATTGCTTGCTTGTTTTAAAGCTGGTAGCAAAATGCCTTTGCACACAACAACATCAGAAGTTAGATGGATCATCAGTTCACCTATTCATCATGCCAGTCTGGTAACTGAAGGCCAAGCATTTTTCAGGTTGATGACCAGAGTGTATGGTAACTGACAGAAGATCATTATAGTTGCATGATGGGTCTTCTAGCACGATCAAGATATACCTGTATGAGGCACAGAGACTGTTTGAATCTTTACCATGTACTCCATCTGAAGATACAGCAAAAGCATTTCGTAGTGCATGTAAAGAATATAGGGAAGTAGATCTTGGACTTAATTGCTTTCAGCAGTTACTTGCAATCAATCCAGAAGACACTGTTCCACATGCACTTATGGCAACCATCTATTGCAAGTGCAGGTAGGAGGGGTAATGTAATCAGAATAGAAGAGTTGCTGAACATGTGAAGGGCTTACAATTTGCATGAGTTTGTTCTGGGCCACAACACTTGAAATTGAAGTGATGGTCAAATCTGCAAAGTGCATTGATAGCTCGATGCTGAACAAAGTCCATAGGCACATAACCATAATAGCCAGAGCCTCCGCAACAACCAAAGATGCCCAGGAAAGTATTTAAAAGCACGATTAAACAAAATGCTGGTACATCATATGGCTAATAAGATTTTGATTCAATCTTGCAAATATTTTTCAAGTCATCAGTTGGATGACATACAAGACTTCCATGCCTATGTCTATGTATGGCTATGGCTATTGACATGGTTTCAATAGGACTATGGAACGTAGTGCCTAGTCAAATTGAAAGCAGCATTGCAGGAGGATAGTGGGGTTGTAAAGACAAACTACCAGGGGTAGAACATGTTCTTTACACGTTACCAATAACATCAGAAGGGACACGGTTGCTTCAATCTCAGATATTTGTTGCCAACTTAAGTCTAGCCTCAAAGCTTCCAAATTTTCATCAAAATGGCATGTTTTCCTGGTCCAAAAAATGGGCACCACATCGTTCTATAATAAATGATAATTATTCTGTTATCTAAGCCTAACAGAGCATCATGAACTGAAATGAGGAGAAATGAAATAGGACCCGTAAGGTTAAAGGTAAAACTAAAGGAACAAAAAAGTCAAGTCTTTACTGAGCTGCTAAACTAGGATGGTAATTGCATGCCTCGAATCAGAAAATAAAAGTTTAATAAACGGAAATAAATTTAGCAGCCTATAAATCTCTACTGACAATAAGCAATAACTTCATCTAGTAAACGCGTTGGATTGTATTATTGATATTAACAGCATACACATTAATCATGCATTCCATAATGCTTGGCAAGTTGTCATTCTCAGTGATCTGCTTATAGGTCTGAATGCTCTGTCACATGAAAGTATGTCTTTGCAAAAGCAAATAACGTGCGGCCGAAGAAATCATACGGCAAAGAAGCTAGCAGGCAAAGAAATAAATCCCTTTCCCTAAAGGTGGGATGCTATGTTGAACAATTTTTTCTAGAATTCTAGACGTACATTTTCAGAATTTCAAGCAAGAAGTCTGATTTCCAAATTGCAAAGAAATATGATCTACACGATAAAAAGCCCACCCTATCTGCCAGCGACAAATTGATTGTCAAGGATCCATGAGTTCAAAATCCTCCTATTGCTTCATGTCCAACGACTTCTAGCTGAAAAACCCAACATGCAATCATCACACTTCAATACTCTGTTTTAAGTCCTGCAGATAGAAATGAAGAATCTGAAACAAAGTTTGCTTTGAAAGCCCATGAACGATTTTAGGTTTGCCTCACAAATTCAGGGTCTCCGCACCAAAGGCACCTTTTTAGGCTAACATTTTTGAAAGGACAATTATAGTACCCAAAGACAAAAAAAAAATCCACTTCTTTATTATAATTTGGATGTGTCAAAGACCAAAAGAGATAACATCCATTCTACGATGAAGCTGAATGCCATATGGGACTGCCTTTTACAACCTCATAGCAACATTTAGAATCCCACGTCTCAGGCCAGTTAACTGAGACATAAAGCATGTTACAGGTTGCAGAATCAAATAGAAAAGGGCACATATCCACTCAAGTGGTCTAATGAATGCATATCATGCCGTCAAAACCATTAGTCTCTGCTCCCTTCAGCATATTATTAGAAACCTATATCACGACAAACATCAGACTGGATCCAGCTCGTTTCACCTGCAGAGGAAATATGATACATTATTGAAATAATCATCAATCAAAAGCTTATCCAACAATTAAACTTGAAAGTAGTTTGGGCTAATAAAATAGAGGTTTTTGCACCCAATAGCTTGCATTCTATTTTTCGAGCTGTGATTGCTTTCCAGCCAGCGAAGGCTGGCCTCTTTGGCAGTTAGACCTTTAAGAGAACCTTTTAAAGGTAAACCTTGAAAGACAAAATTTGCATGGGACAACCTCAGGATTTCATGAAGAAATAAAGAAGCACTTGACATGAGTGATTTGACAAAGTCTGTGTGGCTTAAAAACATGCTCCTGGGTTACAAAACCTTAGTCCGCAATTATGTTTTCCCCTTCAGAAACTTGCAGGATCGACCGTTAGTAAATGAAGTAAGCTTTTGCCCTTTGTTCTCTATTCGCCTACAACGGCGAATAAACCACCAAAGAAGCAACTACCTTCAAAGCTTAAGAAACTTCAAAGCTCAAAATACTACCACTTCAGTGAACACCTTAGCACGTCTAAAACAATCAACAATTGGACTAACATCTCAAATTAAAAAACCTAGCTAAAGAAATTAATGAAAAAGGGGCGATGGAGGTGAGCCCTACAACCGTAAATATATAGTGTCACTACATAGCAAAGAAGCAAGAATGAATAGTGCTCAGCCTGAAAGATCCAGAAACGCATAAAACTTGATGATCTGTCTTGCCTTGTTGAGCAATAGTTGCACGTAAGCTGTTTAGAGACAATCACTCAGTTGTAGAATTCTTGCTGCAGGCAACTGCGGTCTGAATTCCACATGAACAAAAAACAGAACTTGTACATGACCAGCTAGCCAATTTAGGCAATGTAAAAATGGAAGTACCAATAGTGCAATATCTTTCATACGTCCTCTCTTCTCTTCCTTGTCCAGCAAATGAAGTAGCCTGCCAATAACAGGGTAGGAAATTGATAAAATTTGTACCATCCTCAATTGAGACATAATCACTGAAAGGGTTCTCCACGTTACCTGATAATTTCTTGATGCCAGGATCTTGGGATCTGTATATCGAGACAGAGGATAATTTCTTGATGCCAGGATCTTGATCTGTATATCAAGATGGAGGACTGCTTGCGGATATGGTGATATGCTGCATAGCCTAACAAATCAATAATGAAAGTAAAAGTAGACAATTTGATCTCACAATCAAGATTTTTTGCCTTGAGCAAAATAGAGTTCATCCAATAGTGAGTGAACACCATTAGATGTTTCAGCATAATAGAGTACTCCATTATGGTCGCCATCACAGATATACATTAATTGCTTCAAAGATGATGCTCTCCTAAAAAATCTTAAGGAACTCTTTGGAAGAGTCACAGGTCTCCCCTGAGTCTCAATTAAACACCTGCAAGTAACATTTCATTCATGCAACCATCATTCAATTAAATTGGGATTATGTCTATTCCAAAATCGCGCCGTATAAGCCTTTTATTGACCATTATATTGAATTAACCACACTTTTGCACTTTCATTTTCGGGCTAGGAAGATGCATTTTATGTTGAAATGCAAAGGCATTCAAATATTCGATGCAAATGACCCATATTATGACAGAATGTTGGCAATATAAAAAGTAGGAAATTGCTTATTAATTCGTACCATCACGGACGACAACGAAATCTAAACATTGAAATTGTAGTGCTTTACGAATAAATAACAGCAAGCAAGTTGCTACAAAACAGAGATTTTCGTGGTTCAAATCGCGCGTGGCGCGATTTTCTTGGCATAAATAACGCATTATAATGGAACATAAACTTAAAAAACTAATCCGATTCATCGTCGACAGGCGCTGCAGGCGGTGCTGAGATCCTGTCGATCATGAACAAACCATGCTCTGGATTCCATATAAGATGGATTACAACATCAAAGGGATCAGGATAGAAGCGGACGGGAATCATAGCAACGACATCAAGCCAGTCCTGAAGTTCTATTTCTAGCTCGCGGCACCTGCAGAGGTCCACATGGTTCATCTTGCAGGTAATAGAATGTGCCATAATAACAAGCAGAAGGCGGAGGCCGAAGCCGATAGTTTGCCAATTTCATGCATACCTATTTATACACACCTAAATTATTGACGGTATATACATACAAATTATTGCAAGTATAGCAAACCATACACATAATATAAAAAAACAATACGTACACAGAACCAATATTGCTGATATAAGAACAAAATATATTCGAATGAGGTTGGTGTAAAGTATATTTCATATTCAAAACTTTTATGGAAAGTGTATTTCCGGTATACATATATATCAAAAAGAGTTCCCTTTCTAGAACGATTTTCTCAAGGTCCCTGTCAATTTCCCCTGTCCGATCAAGTTGCGGGTATAGTGTTTGTATATCTTCGACCGTTTTTCCTGAAGCTATTTCTTGCATGACACCAATGAAGCTTAGCAGAAAATCATCTGTGGTAACCATATCAGGATGATAGGATGGTGGATTAGTGACTGTGACTGATTGAAGCAACACTTCAAAGGCGTCATCATCAACTATAATGATGCCTTCCTTCTCCTGAACGCCTAAGTCATCCATCATGTCGCTCAAGCATTTCACAAATATATTCTTACCTGACGGATCCTTCGGGTTTTTAAATGACTTACATTTGCTCTGATCCCAAACAGATGCCCAATCTCTATGTAATTCAGAACTACTCTCAAAACTTCCTCAGATATTTCTATTCTCCATCGGCGACCAAATTGCACAACGAAATAAAGTGAAAGCTTGGTCTAACATCTCCTTCGGATACTGGCCATGGATATACCCATTTCAGACGTGTCTCAAATGGTTTCTGCATACCATGATAGGTCGAATGTTGCTTTAGGTAACGCGTTTCGAAGCACTCCATTCAAATCGAACACCGAAATTTTGGAGGAAACCGGTTTAGGTCCGTAATAATGAAGCACACACTTGTGAGACAAGGAAAAAAAATTGAAATCGCTACCGGCGCGATTTTCATTTCGTTTGAAGAACATACCTTTCGGTTCTGTTCAACTTCCGCAATGATGAGCTTACTCTCGGTTGTCTTGATTACGCGGTAGTGTCAACCACATCACTTAGTGTTTGAACTATGGTTGATACTTCATTACTCTTTATGATAACCTGACTAGAGCTTTCCGAATCCACTGTATCATCTTGGATTTTGTCTTCTTGGTTTGCGTTCTCTACATCCCCTTCAGTCGGATTTTCAAATGTGATTGGAAGTATAGGCACGATCTCGGCCGCATAGTTAACCGGCTGGTTGTCGAAATTCATCTTTATGTGCTCCATCTGCTTTCTCATTTCTTCCCGCTCTGCAGCCAGATCTGGAGGTAATTCGGACTTAGAGGTGGAAGCTTTATTTCTTGCACTACCTATCGGACCCCTAGGTGCCACCTCTAGCACTTTCTCGAAAAAAATATCAAGGAAGTCCTTGGCTTGACCATCAGAGACCACACTTTGGCATTTCCTAGCTAGCTTCAGAGCTTCCCGCCGGACATAACCTCCAACATGAAACTCCCAACACGTTGACTCTAAAGGGCAGAAGGCTTCAATCAGAAAACTCGAAAGGGCCAAAGAAAACCTGTACTTATTCAGCCTCCCCTTATGCGCCGTCAGTAGCTCATACTTGATTGGTGAATTAAGGACAGGGTCGACCCAGTTTTCTTCTTCCTCTTCCTCTTCGTCCTCTATAAGGTCCACATCCACATCTGCAGTCCCTTTCCCTTTGTCTTCAGCATTGGATTCGACATAAAAAACATTCTTCACTAGGGGTTCATCTAGCCGATAGCACTGCCAAGCAATCTTCTCACCTTCTGGTTTCCCCTTGAGTCTTTCATATTCTTTATCATCCATAATAGCTATCATAAGGACTAGCACATGTGAGATCTTACTTTCAGTACTAAACTCACTATCTTTGTTTTCATCTATCATTACTGCTTGCCTCATCACTTTAATGCATTCGAGATCATTTGCAGCAGCTAGTGCATATGCGTAGGACATGTCAGAATGGCAAACTGTCACGATAGTATAATGCATCTCAGTCGTAAAACCACTGCATGTGTTGAAGAAGGTGCTGTAATCATCTTGTGTCCATCTCGTGCCACGGCTATCAAGAACAAATAGAGTGATGTCGGTTGGCCCATCACCCACGTCTGGTATGGCACACTTATAACCAGTGGACACCTTATAGAAAAAAGGAGACTCCTCTTCTGGCGTCTGTTTCACCAAAGCAACTTTTCTTTTTAGGCCAGACGCCACTTTCGTGTGAATCCCCTTTAGAGTTGCCACATTCTTCGCCTTTTGCTGCTTCACAAAAGCTTTTGACCAAAACACATATTTCTTAATGTCATCATTAGATACGTTGTACTTTTGCATTAAGCCTATCTCTGATAATATGAAGTCTCCTGTAAGCCTTTGCAGTTCTTCGCCAACAGCCTTTTTCAGGACTTTCATATTTTTTAGCGATTCGCATGCATCTTCGAAAGATGTCAAGTGCTTTGCTGCAGACGTTTTCTTGTAGACAACTTCCTTTCTGATGCAACTATCTAGAACAGAGATTAATTCTGCATCATCCAAGCCTTGTGCCTTTCTCATTTCTGTGATACCTATATCAAAAATAGACGTATCTTGCGGAGGAAACCTGCCATACGAATCTGGCAACTTCTTTTCCGTATAGGCGTCCCAAAATTCGTTCCACTTTTCCCATACCTGGTCAGAAGAAAAAACAATCTTGCAGGCATCCTTTGGCACCATTTGATCTTCTGAGCCAGCTTGTGCATCCCCTTTTTTCTTCTTTGATCTGGTACCCTTACTCTTGTCCTGTATTATGGTTTGGCACAGTGTCCTTTCTAGTAATTTGAATTCGGCACTCTTAGATTGCCCTTGTCTGGTCGGCATTGGTTTTCCATATTCGATCCATTGGTTACGAGCGTGCCGCAACTGCTCCACATACAGACTGCAAAATATGGGCCGTTAGATAAATAAAATAGATAGGCCGTCAAAGCAATAACAGTATAAAACGCGCCAGGCGCGTTTTCGTTAATCACAGATTTACAAGAAACGCGCCTGGCGCGATTTCTTCATGATGAAGAAATCGCGCCAGGCATGTTTCTTGTAAATCCGTCAAAACAAATAACAACATAAAACGCGCCAGGCGCATTTTCGTTCATCACGTATTTACAAGAAATGCGCCTGGCGCGATTTCTTCATGTGGCATACATGAAGAAATCGCTCCAAGCGCGTTCCTTGTAAATACGTGATTAACGAAAACGCGCCTGGCGTGATTTGGAACGCATGCACATTAAAGCAGCAAATCGCGCCTGGCGCGGTTTGGAAGTTCCAGACTAGCTATGTGTGGGAAAATAAAATACCTTTTGTATAGGAATGTCTTTCCCATATCATTCAGTAGCGCGCTGATTTCGGCTAATTCTGCTGCTGTTGTTGAGCCACTGAGGAACCGGCAATTTCTGACTGAGTATAGTCTATAGAATAACTGATTTCCAGTTTTTTGTGCTTGACTGATCAAAACCTTCTGCGCCTCCACTGAATGCTGGCCATCTATTATCATGAAGTGAATATCCAGGTTGCCAATTAAATCTTCAAGTTTATTCCATATCAATACCTTCTTCGTCTTCATATCAAAAGGCACCACATCTGCCGGCATTGGCACCTGCCCTGGGTTTTCTATCATGCTATTGACTATTTCCATTGCGTGCTGCTTATCGTATCTTCTGCTGACAAACATAGCCTTCGTGGACCTGAAAAGCCTGTCGACATGGATTGGATGCGTGAAGTTAAGGCCCAGTGGATACTTGTCAGCATACTTCTTGAGTTTGCTCATGGCCTCTAACTGTCTCGCCTTATCATCATCACTAGTCATATCTGTAATGCGTAGTACGTCTGGTGTTTCCCTGCATCTTCCTTCTCTTTTAAAGCTTGTAGGTACACACTAGCTGATGGCCTTGTACTGATTGCTCTTCTCACAGCTGAGAGACCTTCACATATTTTTGAAGAGGAGATGGAGCGCCTTAGGGTTTCGCTTTAGGGCGGCGGCGGCGGCCGCCCGTTGAATAGAGTTCTCAAGGGAGAGCTTCGATGCTGGAGGAGCAGCAAAATGCTGCTGCTGATCTCCTCAAAGCCATGGCTGCTAGCTCATAAGGTATACCACTTGCCGTCTGTAGCAGTTCTGTTGCAGCAGGGAGGGTTTCGCTTTGAAGCATGGCCGCTGCTCTCCAAGCTTCTCCTCCAAGTAACAGACCATGACTGGTAAGCATTATCTCTTGTGCCCTGGCGATGTGTTTTGAGCTGATAGGCGAGAGTCTAGCCAATAGCCAGTCACTGCGGCTATGGCTAGGACGTCTGTAGGTAGTTTGAGCATGATATTTCAGTTTTGTGGTTATGCTTCTGTATTAGAATGGGAAGGGCCGAAATGGTAGCTCTGGGAATGCACTCGATGTATCTTGAAGGCCGCCATCTCTACGGTTTTGGGACTGCACTCACTGCAGATTCAGGGCTGATTTTGGGACTGCACTCACTGCAGATTCAGGGCTGGTTTTGGGACTGCACTCACTGCAGATTCAGGGCAAATACTTAGTCTAATTTGGAAGTATGATAAAGGAATCAAAACTTCTGTGTTGCCTGCTTGTCACTACTTACAGAGTCACATGACATCTTCAGCACATGCTTCTGCATCCAGGATGCGAAGGGAGAGTTAAGTGATCTGTTCTAGCTTAACCTCTTTGGGCTGCAAGATTTGATAGGGCCCCTTGTTGGCAATGTTTATCTTGATAGCCTAATGGAGAGTTTCTTGGGCAGCATCACATTCTTCTACACATTCTGGCCTGCATAGTTTGGACTGTTAATGTCGTCCCCCCCCTTTCCCAGCAAGGGAAAGATTAGGATTTATGAATTGGCACAGGATTGGACTATGTGGATAAGTAAGGAGATCTTATGTAAAAGCTTTGGGTGGGAGACCATGGCTCTTATATTGCTGTTAGAGCAACAGGTAGCTGTGGCCTTTGTTAGCAGATGGACATGCACATGGGGAGCGAATGGACCGCCCTACAAGGGGTAGGCTTGCTGGGCATCCTCCATAGTTGGAAGATAGAGCAGCTCTTATAGTACAACCTTGCTTGGATGCATTCCCAAGTCGAGTTAACGCGTGGGATGATGTTTGCTACTATGTGATATCCTGCTGCTAACTTCTTTCGGTGGTGGAGCTTCAAATGGACACAGTGACAGCTTCTTGATGGGTTTCTAACCTTGTCCGTATAGAAAATACTGTGTTAATCCTTAGACCTGAATCTGGGATTGTTATGAGGTTTATTCTTCCTATTTGGTGTTTCTAGACACCATGGTTTTGTTTAAATACTTTCGATATGGCCTATTGTGGAGCCAAATTATGTACTACTTTATTATCAATGAAAATAAAATAGCTTGCCTACAAAAAAAAAAAAAAAAAAATATTTTTTTTGGTGTCAATGGTTCACCACCTGACCAGCCAAATTTGAAGAGGTTATCTGCAAGGGCCTCATCCGTTTTAGGGTCGTCTCTTTAAAGGAACCGCACCTGCGAGAATTTAACTTCTTCAATACTTTTTATTTTTCCTCGACCCGCTTCAAGTAATACCTTTAACAAGTATGAATCGCCTTGTTCTTCGTGATGTGATCGAGAATACCTTGTTTCTTCATTTGATCTGTTTCCTTAACTCTAGACATGAAAATAAGATCTGTCTTTCCGCTAGTCTTGAAGATCCCCACATACCATTCAGAGCCCTCTGGTAGATCTTCTTCTGGACACAGAGGCTCTACCTGAGCCTTTATTATTCCGGTCGTATCGTCCATGGTCACAACGTGTGCCAAATCTGCAACTGATACATCTTCCTCCGTTCTTGATTTTTTCGATGCCGATGTCCCTTGACCCTGCGCAGGCTTTGCTTTTCTTTTCACATTTTTAGAAGATCCTGAAAGTTATAATCATGTGGTGAGTAATGAAATCGCGCCGAGCGCGTTTTGATAGACGCCTTACTACGGAAAACATAAATGGTATACAAGAAAAGTAGCAGAGACAACAAAAAACAATCAGGGGTTCATGACGCTCTATATTATAAATCGCGCCGAGCGCGTTTTTTAGAGAGGCCCTACAGACGCTCTATATTATAAGAGACATACTAGGCTAGAAAAAAGACTTATCGAAAGAACTGGAGAATACAGAACAAAACTATAAACAAACAAGTGCAAGAAACTCTAATTAAACGGTCTACATTATACGAACTGGAGAATACAAGAGAAGATTATAAAACAAAAAATAAAAAACACAGAGTAGAGGAGAAGATTAGAACAAAAAACACACAAAACAAGGTAGTAAAAGCAGTAGAAATGACACAGAAACAATATAAAAAATAGAAATAACACAGAGACAGTAGAAAAATGATAAAAAACGACACAGACAGTAGACAAAACTTAAAAATAACACAGAAACTGTAGAAATCGAGAAGAAATAGTAAATACCTGCTTCCTGAGTGTTGTCAACCTGTTCAGGAATTTCCTGAGTGTTGGCCTGTCGCCCGGCTCTACCTGCGCCTCTACCTCTCGTTGCGCTAGATCCTCCGGACGCCATATAGCTGCAATGTTCGAATGCAATGTTATGGGACGCGGAACCGTCAGATTGCTATCCGATTTTAAATTACAATTATCCCGCCTATATTAACCGCTTATCCCGCTCATTTCAAATTAAAAACTTAATTTTCATATTAAAGCACATCCACGAATATTTATTTTTATTACTTTCAAGAAACGCCTATGTGGCACGCCGAATTATTCATTCGCCACCGAATTTTTCAAGAAACCTGATCAACTCGTCGACTTCTTCCGGTCGACCGCCTCCTCGCCTGCTCAACTCGCCTCTTCGACTGATCGACCGCCTCGACTTAGCGATCGCCGCCTCGACTGATCGACACGCTATCATGTCGGCCGAACTATGGTGAGTGCTATCAGTAGGATTTGAAGACTGTTCTTGAAACATATTATATTCTTGAAGACTGTTCATGTGAAATCATTCTTTTAATATTTTCAATTATCAGCGTCGGAGAAGAATGCTATCTATTAACAGCAAACTTGAAGCGTCGACTTGGATTATGTAAAATCGAAGACCTGGACCCTGAATCTAAGTGCCATGGTGTCCCTCTTGGAAACAGTTTCTGTAAAGTTAGCATTATAAATTGCAACTATGAGGATGAAGCTCTTCCAAGAAGACATCCTGGTGGCGACACAATCGGGGAGAGCGTGGGCACATTTGTGGCGTGGCCAAAAGAACGTCTAAAAAAGGTATGTACAGACCTTCTGATACAAAGAAGCTATAATTTTATAGATCTTAAATTATCAAAAGGTATGTATAATGAGGATAGTAAAAAAAAAAAGAATATATCATAACATCTGCGTGATGTTGTGAATTTTGAATTCTTTGATGGTCTTTAGCCAGTCTTATCAACCCCATGAAACTACAGATTAATGAGAATGTGTAGTTTCTTAAGGTTGGTCATACTGGCTGGAGGGCATCAAAGGATTCAATGTTTTCGACATTGCATATAAAAAAACATAATAAAATAAGCGTGACATAAAAGTTTAAGCTGCAAAATTGCGCCAGGCGCGAGTTTGTATTTATATTCAAAAGAAATATATGTACATTTTTCCTTTTGTGAAAATGCGCCAGGCGCGAGTTCTTTCTGAACTAACATAGCTTGCTCTACATATCTCTACAAAATGTCGCATAGGCCCACTTCATCGGCCCAATACCGAGTAAAGTGCCACCTGACATCATCCTCTTCGTCTCTGCGAATGTCGAGTCTCCAAATCAGAGTGTTGTATCGATCCTTGATACTCCTAATCAAAGCCTCGTATTTATTTGTTGGCATGAGCCTTACTAAGAGCATGAGGCCCCTGATACAGACTGTCATATGGCTTGTCCAACTCTCTGCGAATGTTTTGAACAGCACAATTAAGTAGTATCTTGTACATGGTCCAGCGTTGATGGTCGTCCAGAGAAAGTATATTTGAACTAGAAGCAGCCATGTGTAATGCACTAGAACGAGAGAAATTAACTAATTAGCAAATGATATTCCTATCCCCAGAAAACGATTCTACGTATGCAAAATTCAAAACGCGCCAGGCGCGTTTGCTATATTGTTTTTTGCACAGATCTACTTCACACGCGCCTGGCGCGATTTGTATAAAGCCATATGAAATAGAAAGGCCAAACTAGAAACGCGCCTGGCGCGATTTGATTAACCTAGTGGGAAATTAGAAGCCAAACTAGAAATGCGGCAAGTGCGATTTCGCCCATTCTAACATATCATTCTATAGAAAAAAAAAATGCAGAAAAATAGAATACGAAGCCAGGGGAATAGATAGAGCAAATCTAAGAGCAGATAGAGCAGAATAAGAACTCATAGAGCAGATAGAGCAGATAGAATAAGAACAGATAGCGCAGATATATAATAATAATACTCCTTGTTTAGTTCATTATTTAGTTCATTGTTTTGGTTCATTATTTAGAGCAGATAGAGCAAGATCATAGAGCAAGATCATAGTTCATTATTTAGTTCATTGTTTTGGTTCATTATTTAGAGCAGATAGAGGAAGATCATAGAGCAAGATCATACAAGCAATAGAACATGTTTATAAGCAATAGATAGAGCAAGATCATAGAGCAAGATCATATGAGCAATAGAACATGTTTATAAGCAATAGAGGGTGTTTATAAACAATAGATCTATATATGAAGGTGCTAGGGCAGTATAGGATTGATGCATCTAAAAATCTAAGCCAGTAAGCACTCCCCTTGATTAACCCTGAAGCTCATATAACAGATAAAGAACAGATAAAGCCAGATATAGGTTCTATACGTACAAAATTAAAATTCCTGACGTATAAAGTCAAAAAATACAAATACGTATTTAACGTATTAAAACCTCGCCGGCCGGAAAAAAAGTTTTCGCGTACGCGAAAGCTTCGTGAAAGCGTCTGTGAAAATTTTTTCAGCGTCGCCGAACAAAGAAAACCGCGACGCCGAAAAAAAAAAAAAAAAAAAAAAAAAAAATTTCACGTCGCTTTCCGTTTGTTTTTAAGTCACGCGAAATTCAAAAAAAAACTAGCAAAAAGGCACGCCAGAGGCTGTAGAAAATAAAGGCGGAGGGAAAATTTATATTGAAATTTATTGTTCGTGATTGGAATAGCGTATGTGGTTTATATGATGCCCCTTCGTTTAAGATACCAGTATTTCTTAGTTTTAGATGGGCAAGATATGAGGTTGTTGTAGCCATCTTTTGTTGTGTTGTAGAGGTTTATGTAACGTCTTTCGATTTCGTTTGCCATTTTCTTGGTTTTGGTTTCTTCTAGAAGGTCGATGTGGAAGTTCTTTTCGTAAGGTTTGTACTTCTGGACGTCTGATGCCATTTTGAGATTTGGTTTTGATTTGTGCTGTTTGTACCTTGTTGATAGGTTTGTTGTTTGTCCGATGTATTTCTTGTTGTTCTTATTGCACGTCAGACAATATATCTTTATCATCGGTGTTGTTTTGCCTGTGTCATTGTTAGGTGCGTTAGGAGTTGATTTGCAATGTAGATGTTTTGTTTGTTCCTTATTATTTAGTTTTAGATTACATGTGTTTATGATTATTAAAGTAGGATTTGAGATTGAAATTGTATTGTGTTATCTTTGACAGTTTAAGTAGATGAACGGTTTAGCATATCAAAAATATGATAGTGAGGTTTATGAGTCTATTAACTGTCATCGGAGGGTGGGTCTGGAAAGAAGTCAATATTTCCGAATAATTCTAAGGCAAGTTTGTCGTCAAATACATATGTTGCCTTTTCTATTGTCATTGGATTGTTGGTTTTATGATCATGGTTATATAGCTTCATTAGTGTTGGCATCATCTGCTGGCCTGATTGTTTATTTAGAGATAGACATTCGTCTATCGTCAGGTTATAGCCGACGTGCAGTATAGAAGCTTGATATGTTGTGATGCCTTCTGAGATGGCTGCAAGGTGTTGAATTCCTTGCTTTTTGGTCATGTTGTCATAGTTGGCTTCGACGTTCTTTTTCTTTAGTATGTGTTTGACAAATCCTGTGAAAAGAATTGTCAGTTGATTCGGTATTCGTTGCGGTTTCTTATTTTTTTTTTTAGGTTTACCTTCAGCTGGTTCTTCGTTGTTTTCTTGTTTGAAGACCTTCATTTGCTCGGTTGCTTCTTGTGTGAAGCTCTGGAGTTCCGATACTGTTTGCCAACCTTTTACGTATTTGCTGGGCTCGATTCCACAAATGTTTACATAGCGCATCGTGGAGCTGTCTAGTGTTTTTGTTGTTGCGGTAGATGATGATGGCTTCGTCTTTTTGTTTTGTTGTTGTTTTTTTATGTCTTCGTAGTATGTCTTGTAGAACTACAAGTATAGATTAATGTTGGTTTTGATATTCATTCAGATGTAGGTGTTTAAACTTGATTGGGATGCTTACTTGGCTAGCCTGTGGACGTTTCTTCGATGTGCTCTTACTGCTACTGCCTTTGTCGTTGCCCATTATGATTCTGGAAATATCAAGGTGTTCAATTTTTCTTGTTTATTTTTATTTTTTTTTATTATTTATTTAGTTGTAGAGGGTTATAATCATACTCTATTAGTATTTACCTAAACGAGCCATGCGAGGCTGTTGTTTGGTACGAAGTCTGTCGCTTGTATTGGCCTCACTACTCTTAGTTGATCTCTTGTTTTAACTCTGGAGAACATTACATATAATAGACCAGGGGAAAATGCTTTTCTAACAACGATGATAGCTTTTCCTTCTATGGTTTCTCCTTGTGACTTGTGTGCAGTGATTGCATATGACAAGGCAAGTGGGAACGTCTTCTTGTAGAAATGTTTGCCCTCATGGTATTTGTGCTCAACTTTGGTTCTCCTTATTTCAACATATTGTAAGGAGTCATTGATGCTACATATGATAGAATGAATTTCTTGTGTGTCGGGATCGTTGTTGATGTATGTCACTATTCCGGGTGTACCATTGGCTATGGATGATGCGACATCGATGTTTGTTGTTATAATGATTTTACAGCCAACTGCTACGAATGGAAGTTCATGGAATGATGGATCATCTAGCCACGTTTGCAGTGCCTGTTCTTCTGATACATTGGTTTCGAGTTTGACGGGCTTCACTTGATTTTGAGCGAATATCTTGTGGATCGCGTATTTGTTGTAGTGTTGGACATCTTCATTATGGGTGCATAAAGTAGTTGTATTTTGATCGATAAAGCTATGTGCATCTTCTTTGTCAATGAATTTGTTTCTTAGGGTGTTTCTTAGCTCGTCATCTGTGGGTTGTCGGACACGTATATGGCTTAAGAATTCTGCGTATATTGGGTCGGATGAGTGTCTAATGGAGTGGTGTAGGTGGTACTTTTTGGCTTGTTGATAGTGAATGGAGTTTGAGAGGGGACATATGCTGCAGATGGATTTTTCTCGTTTCTTGTGGTGACAGATTGGTGGGAGTTGGGCATGGTCACCGAATATCAAAATGGTTTTGGTTTGTAGTATTTGTTCAATTGGTAATGCGTGCACTTCCGAGATTTGTCGTAAAACCATGTTTAGTGTTAATGTTGTCATCATGGACATTTCATCGATGATCAGTATATCGAATGCTTTGATTTGTTGATATCTTACATCTGTTCTTGATATTGTTTGTGGCCATTGCTTTTTTATTGGTATGGCAAATTGGTGATGGAGTGTGGTTGCTCCATTGCATATCCTGCAAGCTGCTATCCCTGTTGTTGCTGTGACAATTGTTCTCTTGTTTTTTTTTTGGTAATGGCTTAGGAGGTGCTTGAGTAAGTATGTTTTTCCAGAGCCTGGTGGTCCGGACACGACATGGATTCCTGGTGGAGAATGTTTTAAGGATATGTATATGACATCTTGCTCATCTGTCAAGTTTCCTTGTGGTCTTGTTAGGCCATTGTTTTGTGTTGTTAGCTCTTCGTCTTCATTTTCATTGGCAATGTTTGGAGATGTTATTGGAAATTCGTAAACTGCATCCATTTTTTGCAAAATTCCATTCAAAATTTGGGCTTGGTCTTCGTGTTCTAAGAGGTGATATTCACCATAGGCGCCAATGTATTTGATGATGTCATCTTCGTTCTCTATCAAGCCTCTGGTTGTACATTCAAGGAAGTATGATGATGTGACGTTGTTCGCAGATAAGAGCTGGCTTTCCTGAGTGAATGGTACTTCTTCCAGTAGGACATTGTAGAAGAACTCCTCAAAATGATGTAATGGATGGTAGTCGGTAAATCTTACAATATCTTCTGAATTTACTATTGTGTTTCCATAGCTATCAAGTTCATCATTGTCAATGGTTGGATTGGAAGTTGTTTTCTTATAATGTCTCCAATAGTTTTTGAACGTCAAAGCGTGTAAGTTTTGTGGTCTTGCACAATATAGGTCTACAGGATGTAAGAAGGGTGTTGTTCCTCTGGCTACGTACCGTTGGCGGGCAAAAGGAGGGGATGTATCTATGAAATGCACATTGGCTGATCTTTGTATTACGGGTATTTGAAGGCATGTCAACGCAGCCCTCTGAGGGTGATATTGGCTTTGATAAGATCATTGCTTTGCAATTACCTTACATTTGTCTTCGCCAAGGTTTGTAATTCCCAATTTTCTAATGTCTTCTCCTTGTATATTTAAATGGCCTCAGGGCTCACATTTGACCCGCATATTTCAATAGGTAGTATGTCCAAATTGCCATTAGTTATCCTCTCAGATATTCATGTGGGCACCCCATAGCAATAGGATTGTTGGGTGATAAGGTACTACACGTTCGTGTTCTTTTCCTGGTCTGTAGTAGGTCCAACGTTGAATTTGTTCATCAAGCTTGGCAGTATGGTCGTGTTGTGGTTTGAAAGGAAAGCCGTACTTGCATTTTTTGATGTGGGAATGTTTGAAGCATGCAACCCTACAGCTGTGTATCTGTTTTGTTTTGACGAGATTATGCAGCTTTGCTTCGAGTATATTATTAGTTGCAGATGGTATGAAAGCATCGATCTCATTTGTGACTCTTGTAATGTCGGGCAGCTACCCACGATGATGATGTGCATGCAGTGAATGCCGATTTTGGATTTCATATCGTATGACATGGTGTTCTACTTTTCCAAGGTATCCGTTCTCAGACAAGATGTGTTCTTTCATAAACATGTTTAGTCTGTTACAAAACAACGCTGCACATTCGACTGGACAGTCTTCCCAACTGATGGACTCGTCAATTTGCTTGACAATTGTTTCTAGGTCATCTATTTCAGGCCACCTCGTGATGCTGGTCTCATCTGCTGTAAGCGTGAGGAAGAATGATGGAACTCCCCAGTTGTCTACCATAGCAAGAAGATCTTTCAAATGTTTTCTATGCCATTGTGGCGAATTAGGGATAGTTTTGGGGACAATGAACTTGAGTACATGTCTGATGCATTCTTCTTCGGTCCTTGCTGGGTTCTGTTGTCTGTAATGTATCATGTCCTTTTCCAAGTAACATCTATTAAGGGAATTAGCGATGAGTGTTGCTTGTCGTAGTTGGTACATCATCATGATGTATGGCTTATACATTGTATGCAATGAGAAGAAGCAACTCATTCTGTATTTTAGATAACTGTAGATGTTTTCTTGGCCATTATAATGCCCTTTTGCATTCGGAAACAAAAAGGGAAACAAGCTCATCTCAATACTTGGCCTTTGCCTAAGTTGGATTGGCCGTTCATTTCTCATCGACAATAGGTTTGTGTACATATGTTGTGGATTTGCAGACTGCCTATGAACCAAACCTGGGCATTGGTATAATGATGTTGTAGAGTATGTTGTATGTACGCCGAAGGGCGTTACATCTTCCAATACTGACAAGATGGATGCATTTGCTGCTTCCATGTTCGAGTAGATGCCTCTATCATTGTCGTTGCCAACAATGTTGTTAATTGCATTCCTCGACAAAATGCAAATGCCAGTGGATGGATTAGGTCTTTCAAATAGGGTTTGGAACTCGTTGACATATTTATTGTTCGTCATAAGGTATTGAAGTATCTGTCGGATAGATGTTTCATGAGCTCCTTCGTTTTCGTTATCATGAAGTTCTCCCCAAGCCAATAGTGGATTATCAAGCAAACTCCTTTGCTGTTGCAATCCAAATGCAATTGAGTTTATTCTTTTTTTAACATTGACAGAGACATCCACGAGAGCCATCATTTGAGTATAAACTAGTGGAAGCAATAGAATAGTTCGAATATACGTCGGAGAGAAGGAGCATGAGTACTGACATTCCATGTTTTTAGACTTGCAAGCACGACAAATCACTTGATGTTGCATGTTTGTCAAGTGGTAGTAAAGATATGGATTGTACAAGCTATAAGGTGGTACATCAAATTGGTTTCCTTCCATGAAGCTGCTGATGGGAGCAGTGCGATCTTTCTGCGTTTTCTTGTTCTTTGTCTTGCATGCTCACGTTTATCCCTTAGTGTCAAAGACTGCGTAGTCCTTGGCATGTTTAATTTTCGTTTTTCCTGCATGATTTGTATGCAAAAGTTGTTCTTTTATTTTGAGTTCTTAGTTTTTTAACGTTTGTTACTATTACACTAGAAGCAAGATATCGGGTAGTGAAATGGATGCTACGAGGTGCTATGTCTGACTTCTTATAGATCAGATGTTTGTAAACATTAAAGTGCAAGTGAAAATGAATTGTTTTGTTCCATTATTTGAAATTCCAATTTTGTGAAGTTTATAGCTATGCCATTATTTGAGAGACCAAGAAAGTGAGTATTTATGGGAATACCTACTTGTCGCAATAGAATTTGGGGTGCAAAATCGCTGACCAATTCTCTATTTATAAACTCAAGATCTGTCGCAGAAAAAAAAATACGATGGAAAATATAAACAATAAACACGTAATAGCTACTTACATACATGAAATGACGTGATGGATGCTAAAAGATGCTATGCTTGACTCTTTAAGATTCTATGAGAAGAAGTCTTTGTATTGATGTGAAATAATGCCTATTTCAAAGCATATCTAATGGAATAGTCACAAGAGAAGAATAAAATTCTATAGAAGTGCATAAAACTGTATAAACAATAATAGTTTTTCCATTGTTTGCATATAAGTAATATACATTGAATTGAATTGGATAAAAAAGTTAATGAAATGTCATTTATCCATTTTCCAAATTTTTAGTATAAAGCATGAACATAATGTTTTCTTCAGATAATTAGACACTTGATGAAGACGAGCTTGCTTCTTCGATGTCTTTATTAATTTTTAATGTTGCTACTTGCGCTTCCTTATAGGCACGATAAATTGGATCCGTCTTAAGAAGGAAGGCTTCAACCTCTTCAGACACACTTGTACTGATACTTGAGCAATCAGTTAAGTGCTCATAGAGATATCTATCAGCGGATACTTCTTCAGAACTTTCTGACGAGATCTCAATAATGGAGATTGGTTTTGAAACTTCTTCATCAACTGCTTCAGTCAAGTTACCCCTAATATCTTGATTGTCGAACCACGCATTATTAA
The DNA here is from genome assembly GCA_021234155.1 of Isoetes taiwanensis. Lineage (NCBI taxonomy): Eukaryota > Viridiplantae > Streptophyta > Lycopodiopsida > Isoetales > Isoetaceae > Isoetes > Isoetes taiwanensis. The sequence continues at coordinate 5,704,505 of JAJEKV010000061.1, forward strand.
TGATTTTAGTGTTATCTGCCTGCGATTCTAACAACGGAAGCCATGATATCGTGCGAAATTCATTACCATCCTTCAAAATATGAAGACTAATTACAAGCCTTTGTAAATCCAATGAACTATCAACATCTTCATAATGCTCGCCATAGCAATAATTTCTTAAATCCAACTCAGATTGTGTCTCATTTTCACACTTGCTTTTTTTTATCCTTCTATCAAAGGATTGAAATAAATCCGGCATTATTTGAAAGAGATTTTGCGAGTACTTCACCCGTTTGTTTGAAGATCCTTGTCGACTTGAACTTGGAAGATTAGACATTGATTGCTCTTGTTAATCAATCAATTAAATTTTGATAATGGTTTGCTGGAACGAAGGTGCCTATTGTTAGAAGGTTCAAGTGTGTCAATTATTGGTCGTTCGTTTGTGCTTTTGCTTATTGGTCGTTTTTTAATTTCGCTAGCCTTAAAGATCCTACGATAAATTAAGTTTTGAAAATCCTATTCCATTTGTATGTTGTACGGCTAATGTGGGGCATATACAATGTAGAGAAGATTCAAAATAGATATGTTGTTGGAATGTGCTCAACGTGTTGATGTGTTTGGTATTATCTTGTGCCACCTCAAATTTTGCTGACACATACTCTAGCTACAGCTATAAATTAAGCTAGTCTAGAGAATTTCAACAGTTGGGCTTTGCCAATATTCATTGATTGTTCTAAAACTAGACTACTCTCATATGCGTATACCTTTATACCAACAGTTTGACATGCAGTATCCTTGAAAAGATGGGTAATTGTTCTGCTTTTATTTATTTATTTGTCATGTAAGATACCCATTTATTTGAGATATCTTACATCTCTATAAGTTAAAATTGTATTCCAACAGTCTAAATAGAATACCGTAGGATAAAATAATTTCGTAGGACAAATTCCACCTTACTTACAAGAGGGCTTGTACTGCTCTCAAGAATGGTATTTTGCTTGCAGTCTTGCAATGGTTATAATCTACCTTTTGTGCTTCCACTTGTCCAAGACTATCAGCAGACCTGTAACTGCATAATAACAGAAATACCTTGTGAGACTTGAATTTGCCAGGTATAAATCATCCTAAACACCAAGCATGCTGCCAGGGAAATGCCAGTAAATATCTCCATTGCGATGTGTTTTCCAGGGAATATAATTCACATCTACTATGAACTTTAAATTCTAGGACAAACAGATCATGTAAATTCTGGAGAATATCAGTGTGGGCATTTTGAGGTTAAAAGACGCGAGGAGGACTGGAGATTCGTTTCTATTCGTTTCGTCTATCAAATGCCAAATGCAAGTATTGTTCCTCTATCAAATATTCACTGCAAATAAACTGCAATGAGAAGTAAATATATACAGCAAATACGTAATTATTGCTTGTAAATTATGCATGAGACTAACGTGCAGCCTCGGCATAATGGGGCAGGTAGATGTATTATTCAGGCTGCTCCTCCTGGCATTCTGTCACATAGGGAGCTGCATCCACACTATACATGGACATCTAAATTTGAACAAGCCATGGAATTACTGCTGCATGCATCATTGGGTCTGGGGCTACAAAAAGTAACATGGGCTTTTTCAGAAATTACGAAATCTATACGGGCAATGGCTATGCTAGCATGTTAGCAAATGCTAAGCCCAATGGAAGAACATATGAATGCTAACCCAATCGAAGGACATATGATGTTCTTATAAGCTGCCTTTGGAAAGTGGACCTCACATTTGAGTTTGGTATGCATTACTTTGGCTCAAACTCTGTGCACATTTGAGACGATGGATTTAGGACTTAAATGTTCTGTTGTACAAGTTATAGTAGTTCAGAAGTAAGTTATGGGGCGAGAACAAAAAGGCATGTGTAAATAGTCTCATGTACTGGCTGCCACTGTGAATGATTATAGCAAGAAATATTAAATTGCTTCCACACTATACATGGACATCTAAATTTGAAGAAACCATGCAATTATTGCTGCATGCATCATTGGGTCTGGGGCTACAAAAAGTAACATGGGCTTTTTCAGAAATTACGATCTTGGCAGCGGATCTTGTGCACATTTGAGACGATGGATTTAGGACTTAAATGTTCTGTTGTACAAGTTATAGTAGTTCAGAAGTAAGTTATGGGGCGAGAACAAAAAGGCATGTGTAAATAGTCTCATGTACTGGCTGCCACTGTGAATGATTATAGCAAGAAATATTAAATTGCTTCCACACTATACATGGACATCTAAATTGTGATGCTTTTATTTCTAAAAAAGCATCACAAAACTTACGGAAGAGAATACGTTTTCCTTGAAGGAATCGTCTTCAAATCAAGCACTAGAAGCTATGAGACGAATAATACACATGTAAACTTTGAACAGTAGGAGAAACCATGGAAGAATTCAAAGTAACCTACAAGTATGCAACGAAGGGCAACGATGCTTTTGTAAGTTAGTAAGAACACCAAATTCCTTCGGTTGCAGGTTCGGATAAATGCACCTACAACTCCAAATCAGTGAATGAAGCCAAAGGAAAATTAACCATGCAACTTCATGTATGAGCATGCCGGTTTCAAGGGACACTAGAAGGAATGATGGACGGATGAATTTATTCAAATTTAGGGAAGAGCACTAGAAGCTATGAGACGAATAATACACATGTAAACTTTGAACAGTAGGAGAAACCATGGAAGAATTCAAAGTAACCTACAAGTATGCAACGAAGGGCAACGATGCTTTTGTAAGTTAGTAAGAACACCAAATTCCCTCGGTTGCAAGTTGAGTTCACGGTTTAGACACAAGGCAGCATCTACGTGCAATTGGAATAGTAATCTAAGAAGAATCAAACCATCATTGCTCCCACTGGAGGAGTGGAAGGCCAATAAGATAGGACCAACCTAAAGCACAATATCATTGGGTCTGGGGCTACAAAAAGTAACATGGGCTTTTTCAGAAATTACGATCTTGGCAGCGGTTCGATAGACATATGCAAAACGTGAGGCAGTTGCAGAGGTAGAGGAAGTATTTAATAGCATTCTAGTTAGAAAATCTGACGCAGTTGCAGAGGTAGGTACTCAAATCTAAAACTCATGCAGCTAAATGGCTGCTGCCATGACATTTCTTGCCTGATTGAAAGCCTATGGTAGCATGTTAGCCATGAAAGGACAATGTTCCTAAGCCCAATGGAAGGACATATCAATGCTAAGCCATAAGTTATGGGGCGAGAACAAAAAGGTATGATTTTGTTCATTGATACCTAAGCCATCACAGATGGTTTTCAAGTACAGATAAATTCCATGGCAATACATCTCACTGATTATAGCAAGAAATATTAAATCATATTTCTAAAAAAACATCACAAAACTTACGGAAGAGAATACGTTTTCCTTGAAGGAATCGTCTTCAAATCAAACACTCGGATAAATGCACCTACAACACCAAATCAGTGAATGAAGCCAAAGGAAAATTAACCATGCAACTTCATGTATGAGCATGCCGGTTTCAAGGGACACTAGAAGGAATGATGGACGGATGAATTTATTCAAATTTAGGGAAGAGCACTAGAAGCTATGAGACGAATAATACACATGTAAACTTTGAACAGTAGGAGAAACCATGGAAGAATTCAAAGTAACCTACAAGTATGCAACGAAGGGCAACGATGCTTTTGTAAGTTAGTAAGAACACCAAATTCCTTCGGTTGCAAGTTGAGTTCACGGTTTAGACACAAGGCAGCATCTACGTTGGCATATAGGGTTCTTACCAGATAGCAATCCTTCGGCTCTGTTAATATGAGGAGAGGAAGAAATGTAAGATCACACTTGGACGAATGCACCTACAAAAACAAGAAATCTTTAATAATGAAAAGGAACCGGTTTTGGATTTAGGAGCAACAACGAAGCCCATATAGGTTCTTACCAGATCGGAATCCTTTGGCTCTGTTAGTATGAGGAGAGGAAGAAATGAAAATTCCGGATAGTCACAGGAAGAAGGAATTGCACAAGCGAAACCAAAAAAATAAAGGCTCGATAGGGAGTTATTTCGCGACCTTCTCCATCTCCGTGCTATTTTTAGCCATTTTTCTAATTTTCTCTCGCCATTGATTCGTAAAAGAGAGGATCCGGTGCGTAACATGCCACCTCACGCTTTGCTTACTTGAAACCGCTACGTGATAGCCTAGAATTGCAAGGAGGGTTGCACGCTTGGTTAGGTCAAGGCGCTAAAAAATTTAAAAAAAAAAATTGAATTTCACAGACGCCGATTCTTTCAGATCGCGACGCCGAAAATACTTTCGCCGACGCGAAGATTTGAAGGTTTCACAGACGCTGAAAAAAAAAAATTTTTTTTTGCGTCACAGACGGTTTTCATTTTCACGTTTGCTGAAAAACTTTCACAGACGCTTTTCACGCGTTGTTTTCACAGACGCCGAAATCTTCCGACGCCGAAATTTTTTTTTTGCCGTATTTTTTACGTTTTATACGGCAAATATGTGCCGTATCATACAATTCATACGTATTCCGTATAAAACGTACAGCGTATTGAACCTATCCCTGGATAAAGCAGATAGAACAGAATTTCAAATACTAGAATAAAATCAAGAATAAGATAACAGACTTTAAGTAAAGAACATGAAATACTAACCTCTTTGTTTTCTGTACCCGAGATTTGAGCCTCTGCCTTTGAGCCGAAACCAAAAATCGAAAACAAAAGTTGATTTGAGCCGAGAAGAAGCCAGTAGCAGATGATTTGAGCCAATAGAAGCCGAGAAACCTTTGAGCCGAAAGCTTTGTAGAAACCAAAAACCCTGAAGCCGAGAAACCTTTGAGCAGAAAAACCCAAAGCAGAAGATTTGTAGAAGCCTAAAAGCCACAGAGAAAAAACAGAAGATTGTAGAAGCCGAAAAGCCACAGAGAAAAAGCCAGAAAAATCGAAAGCCAGAAGCCGAAAAGCTTTACCTCGAAAACGCCGAGAAGCTCGAAAAGCGACTTCAAGATAAAAAAGCCCGGATTGTAAGCGACCGGATTGTAAGCCGCGATTGCGATTGTAAGCACACCAAGATGAAGTTCAAATCGCACCGCCAGCTTCGAAGAGAGACGTAAAATTTGGAAAGGGAGTGTAAACCGAATGTAATAACTACTTTAAAAAATTGCATCACCGCCATAATAACTATTGCCAAAATTTATTACAAGGGGTTAAGGTTATAAGTTATAAGAAATTTTAAGGTAATATTTTAAGGTTATAAGTTAATAGTTAAGGTTTTAAGTTTAATAGTTTATGAATTAGAATTTAGAAGTTTTAAGTTTTAGAAGTTTAAAGGTTATATTTATTTAAGGTTAGAAGTTTTAACCTTAGAACTTCTAACCTTAAAAGCTGTAAACTTACTTCTTCTAACCTTAACTTTTAACCTATAATAACCTACCTTAAAACTTCTAACCTATAATAACCTATAATTAACTTCTAACCTAAAAACGGCTAACCTATAATAACCTTAAAAGTTGTTTCTAAGGTTACAACATTTAAGGTTATTATAGGTTAATATATTATAGGTTAACTCATGCTAGGGAGATGTTATTTGGATATGCTAACTTACTATATGTTTTTATGCATTTTAGGTCAATGGCATGCAAAATGCTAAATCCCCCAAGGCCCCCAATGATGCTGATCAAGGCAAGGAAAAATCTCCAACTAATGAAGATGACAAAGATGATGGCAAAGGAAAGGAAAAGACCAGAAATGAAAAGGATGATGCCAAAGGAAAGGAAATTGTACTATATACTCGGGTCGATTGGAAAAACAAAAAAATCAAGATCCTGCATGCATGCAACAGAGAGGCAGTAGGAGAAGGGATTATTGTTCTAGCAGATCCTATCAATGCAGTGAATGATGAAAGATTAGGGGAGGACAGGTTAGGTGTGGCAATCTCAAAATCTCAAAATTATATGACAATTGGAAGGAAAAGGGTTCAGGCAAACAAGAATGCCTTGAAGCAACTAGAGGTTCCAACTATTGTTGCATGGCCTAGGGACAGTATTCAACTGGAGGGGAACTACATGTTTCCTATAGATGTAGAACCATTGTCAATAATGTTCACACAGTGTAGCAAGAGGCCACTTCCAACTTTCAAACATTATCCCACCAAAAGATGCAAGTCGATTATGATTGTTCTCCAAGCCCCGATGAAGGTTAGAGGAAGTGAATGTTGTTGGGCCTCCTGTATTAGAATGTTCACAATAGAGGAGATGGTGGTAGCAAGAGCTACATATCGTGAACATAAGTGTGATAGCGGGGAGGAATTTCATATACACCATATTTGGCTATGCAATTCGTGATGAAAGATCAAAGAAGAAAAGATTCACATTGAATGGAAAGTGGATATGTTCAAAAGCATGGATGGCTATACATGGAATTCCAACCTCTTCTTGGCAAAACCGGGCAAAAGAGACATGAAAATGGTAGTAAAATTGCATTGCATGGGAACACCGGCCCGGTAAGGCCTACCTCAAGAACTATAGCCGCAAAAGGAAATATTTGAAAGATATGTGGATTTCAATGCGAAAACATGCCACATAAGAGTAAGAAGGATGAACAGTGGTAGAGTTATTGTTGAAAAGAGATTGCCATCCCATTGTACCCGGAAGAGCATATTAGAGGAAATAAATGCATTGCTTCGAACTTGGAGTGGCCTCTATATCCCAAAAATTCAGCTTTTAGTAGGCTATGGAATAAGCATTTCAAGCATGTGACCATAGCAACTTCAAACAACTTTGCCAAGTGCAATTTATGTGCTAAAAATTTGAAGGAGACACTAGATAAGACCGTGCAACCAAGTCTAAGGGCAAAGATAAGGGAACATATGAAGGACCATATGACGATCAACTATCATGTAGATCAACTTATTGGATGTGGAGGACCTTATCCGCAATGGAACCTAATAACTATCTATGTATTATACATGATAAAATGGACCAACAAGACTTGTCTTCCACAATTCAAGTACATTCCTAAGTCATGTGGAAGATCATACCCTTTGCAGATTTCAATGATCGGGCAATATTGCATGGGCAGCCTCTCGGACCTACTATGGCCATTTCAGTTTAGAGTTGTGGAGTGATGGTCCGTGATTTTCACATTGGGAGTATCATGAGGTGTTTAAGAAACTATGAGAAGGGTTACAATGGTCACCTCCAGGGATCCTACACTAGCCGTGCACTACATAGTGCATTGTTGGATGGAACCCCTAATAGTATTGAAAAGTTTAGCAAGGCAAGGTTTAGGAGGAATGGACCTAATGAACATGTTGGAGCTTCAACATCTCGTGCTAAACCTCGAGATCTGCCCGGAAAGCTCCTCTTGCAACTAGATAATTGTGCCGGTCAAAATAAGAACAGTGGATGTTTTCTTTCCTATCCTACTTAACAATTTGTGGGTATTTTTGAAAGAGTCAATTTGGGGTTCTAATGCCCTGGACATACTCATGAGGATGTGGACGATTGTTTGGAAAATATAGTCATGTATTGAGACAAAGAGACAGTTACCAAGTTTCCCGTGCTATTGGAAATATTTCATGGATGTACAAATCCATCTCCTATAGGATCTCTCATAGAAGAAGTGCCCGATTGGAAGAGTTTTATGGATGGTTATGCTCTCGACATGGAAGGTCATTCTAGACCTCTTCAATTCACTTTTTTTGGGTGAGAGACGATTCCAATCATGCAATGGAAAATGAGACCTTCAGAGGAGAAGTGAAGAGGTGGGGCGTAAATTTGGCACGGGGATGCAAATGGCAAGTCTAATACCTCCGGTCAACCAAAAAGCTCTAAAACCAACCAAGAAGTCAAGCAATTGGGATTGACTAAGGATGGCATCAATGACTACAACAAGCATTGGCAAACTAATTCAGATGAGACTAATCGCATTGATAGATTATTGGAAGAAGGTGATCAACTTGTTGGATGAGGTAGACACATCCTCTAAGAGCTGAAAAAGGGTGGTTCCCTAAAAGTAAGTGGAAAACATTAGTCGGTGTCGACGAAGATGATAGTACCATTAGTAGCATTGTGAAGGCATATGCTTCTCCTCAATCGATAAACACTATGTTGGTCCTAAGAAGGATAGGCCAAAATATCTAGGCATGGATTGTTATGAACCTTCTAACGACGTGGAGTGCCACCAATTTGTAGTAGTAAAACTAGCGATCTAGAGACCTATCCAAAGGTGGTTGGGATACACTATCTCTGATATTTGCAAAGAAGAAGGTGATGTTAACTTCAATAAGGTGCGCGTGGAATGGTGGTGTCCAAAGACATCAGTTGAGTAATGTCACCGATAAAGAAAGATATTCTCGATTGTTGGACAAAGAGGTGGAGGAGAAATCCTAGTGATCCCGATCTTTGGCTAGACATTGAAACCGTATTGTACTCGTGGACTCCAAAAACTATTCCAAGTAAAACAACGAGAGTTACAATACCTCAGGACGTAAGGAATAAGGTTCTCATATCCTTGGGGATGCTGGTGGAAAAATGAAAAACAGTTACTATGTATCAATCACAGTTAATAAAAGTTGTGTACTACTTGAGTTTCATGATATATGATTTTGTAATTTGAAGTTAAGGTGTGAATTTATATTAAGGTGTGTGATTATATGTTAACGTATAGTGACTTTAATCAAGTTACTAAAAAAATTGCAATATGAAATTTGTCCCAAAATCAAGACATAATCCCAATTTAATTGAATGATGGTTATGCCAAGAAATACAATGCTGTAGTGCAGCTTAACCCAACAACAAAAAGCAGCTACAAACATAGAAAAACAGAGATAAAGGGCACCTTTACACGGAGGGAAGGGCTGGTTCCAGGAGGTCCGGTAGGAAGAATCTGTTGTATGCCGATACTGTGAGCATGATGCTCAGTTGTAGAACAGGTTCTGTTTGTTTAGGGGGGAAATTGAAATGCCTCTCTATTTGCCTGTTCATCGTGCTTTACTCTGGATCAACCAGCTCACTGCACTCTTATGACCATGCCAAGACGTATAACGCAAGGCAGCGAATCCAAAGGTACTTTGCTGGTCAAGATCTATGGGGGCCAAATGCTACATTACACTTATGGTTCCACTTCTCGCAGCAAAATGGAAGGGAATTGCACCAGATGCATCTAAGGCATCTTTGTTTGCCCCAGTTTCAATAAAAAAATCAACCATTTGTAAACTTCCTCTACTAGCAGCATAATGCAAAAGGGTGAATTTCTTACCTTGGGTTATAGAATCTCTGGATAAGTGGAGCGGTGGTACTCAAAGCATGACCAAAATGCTTGAAGAATGTGAACGTGGCCCTCAAGAACAGCTTCATGCAATGGGGTATCCCCTTCTTCGTCTTCGTTGCAAATGTCGTGAACTGCAGTGGAAAAACCATTTAAAAGATCAATACAAACAATGGCATTTAAAAGACATCATGATATGCACACAGTTAAAATTTTATAGGACCTTGCATTGCACGTTTTGATCAGCTAAACCTAAGAGGGTGCACAAGCACTCCGTCTCTATAACCTCTAGAAAAAATAGATCGATCTAGCACACCGAACCAGTTTGTCGACATGATCTCTTCTACTTTAAACAAGAATAGAGCTCTATGATTTCTCCCTGCTGCAAGACCGTTTTTCATTTGAAAATTATTGTGGTTTTTAGATGAATCATTGGAAACAATGTTGGAATTTTCATGTGGAGAACTCATATTTTCTTGGAATTTAGAAGCTCGTGTTGGAATTTTCGACTGGAGAACTCATACTTTTTGGAATTTTGAGATGCAGAGCTCTGCTGTAAATGCTGAAACTGTTATGAAAATGCATTGCAATAGAACTCTTATGACTGTAAATGCTGAAACTGCTATGAAAATGCAGTGTAATGCAATACACTGCCGAGAAATTTTGAGTTGGAAGTCTTATAAAAATGTTGTCCTTTGGTCTAGATTCAGAAAAAAAAAAAGGTGCAATTTAGTTGGAAATTTGTAAAAATGTGTAAACTCTATTATGAAAGTGAATCTTTTGAAACTTTGCTGGATAGTGTGATAGAAAGTGTAGTAAAAAATAGTGGAGCTCATACTATCTTAGTGGAGCTGAAATTATGTCTTTGAGAACACAAGTAAATTTACATTAATTCCAGCCTAAATGGAATTACTTTCAAGCATTCAAGTTCAAAATCTAGAAAATCTGAATTCTTATAAAGAATTTTTGGTTTCAAAATAAACGTTTTCAAAAAATTTAAAGTCTAGTTTTGTTTACCTAAATTCATTCAAAAGCTCAGGGAGGAGCGTCCAGAACGAACATCAAAAGAACAGGATACAAGGAAAGTCGAAGTTAAGATGAATTGTTAAGTGCGTTTTTTTGTTGTCTGTCCGATGTTATCAGGCTTGTATTCTTTAATACTTGGAATCATATGGACAAGGCAATGCGGTTAGAAAATTTCTTTTGGTCTTCTAGTGCATCCTTGATTCCCTCTTCCAATCAGTCAAAGCATTCTAAAATCAGCAAAAACCAAGGAGAGGCACAAGGCTTATGGTTCAAACCTTTTTCCAGGTATTTTGTTAACTACACTGTTTCATCTGACTCACAACTCTCACTTTCTCCAATTTGCTGATCACAACAATTGTTCTGATTATCATCTTGCCTTTTACATCTCTCAGACTTTGTACCCCGTGATGCATGCCCTGCAGCAACAGTTGGTGCAGGACAATCGATTCCATTACGCGGTGGTGAGAATACGAGTGGGAGATAGTCATCAGTATCGCATGTAAACTTTGAATTTCTAAAATGCTCTTCAAGTGCTGTTCTGCCCTGAAGTATACATGTATTATATGAGTATTAACAGTTATGTAAACGGTAGATTAAATAATGCAAGAAAGGGTATTACCTGAACCCTAGCATATGATACTTGACAGATTTTGCGAGAATTGAAGGCCTCCCAATGATGGTTATTAAATGCTGCATACAGCTTCAATGTTGCTTGTACCGTCGTGAAGTTCACAAAGGCATAACCAAGATTGCATCTATTCCTGGCATTGTAACTACTGTTAGTTCCATCTTCGGCCAAGCCAATCAGCCTGGGGCAACACACTTACTTAAAATCAATTGGGAGGTATACAAAATCATATGCTGACAGGGGCTCTGTAGAATCCGCACACTGCTGATTGCAGTGAAGACAATGCTGATCAAGTAGCTCAAGCAGCATTTGTTGGCTGCAATAAAGTCCTCAAACTGAGACCAGTACATTAACACTTGTTGATTTTTACAAAAAAAAAAATGAATTACCTGTATTTGTTCGGAATGTTACGGATCATCAAAGTAGTCCTACCACTTTGACAATTGTTCCTAGCCTCGTATTCATCAAAGGCATATTGAGACTGCACGTTGTCTCGAGGATATCGTGAATGTATCTTTGCTGTTCGACCTAAATCTTTTGGCCTAGCATGCCCTGAAAGAGGTCTAGCCCCTGCTGGAACATATGTTATACAATTCCTTCTTCCAAGTTCTGTTCTTTGAGAACCATTCTGCATTCCATTGGCAAATGCCCGGGAATTTCTATGCCTACCATTTGTTAGAACATCTCCATAATGTCTTCCTCTAAAAGATCCTTCTCTTCCATTAGACTTCACATTATGCTCCAACACCTTAGCATCCATAACTGGCTGTCCTGGACATGGTAATGAAAGAGGTGACCCAGAAGGCTTTCCAGGCCATGCCTGTTGATGCATTAATGAATAATTCCAACCTTGCTGAATTATGGGGCTACAAGGAGCAACAGGCGCTGCAGGAGGTCCTCTCCAACCAAAATTACTCCACATAAAACTAGGACTTGCTGCTTGTATTGGAGACAAACTCATGGCAGTACTCCAATAGATAGGCTGCCCCTGAACAGGTGGGGAAAAGTGACATATTGAACTTACCTGTCCTTGGTTATGTAATCTAGCTCGTCTAGCCTGTCCACCAGGTCTGCTATATTCTATCTTTATTCTCTTCCCTCCAATCTCGTTGCCATCCAGTGCAGTTTTGGCTCTGCATGCATCACGGACATCAAAGAACTCGACAAATTTGTGCTGCCTCTTCGATGGCGTTTCTCTGAGTTCCTTAACCGCACCTTCACAGTAATAAGAGTTTATAGTCAAATTTGGCAAAACCAATATAACATTAACTTCAAAACTTCAGCAGATGAATAACCAAGACAAACCATGAGCTTCGAAGATAGTCCTGATTGTGTCGAGTGGCATGCTGGAATCCAAATTGAAGACGACAAGCGTTCCTTGATTCACTCCATCTTCCCCTGGAAGAGATAAGGAACAATTCAAATATTGTGCCCAAACGGCTTTTCCATCCACCAATCCTTTACTAGTCTCGCTTTGAAATTCATCTGATATGCAAAGCATTTCTGGGTGCATCTGATTTTGGTGAAACCTTTGCTGATAAAGCAAATGCTGCTGCTGTATGTCATGGAGGGCGTCACGAGAATTTCGAATATCAAAATAGTGTACTGTGACAAACCCATCAATTAATCTCTCCAGACCCAAGGCTCTAACGGGTCCAAATTTCTCCAAATCCTGCTTCAAATTCACGGTACTCACTTCTGGAGAGACTTCGCTTAACAGAATACTTCGAGAAGGATGTTCTTTACCGCTAAAAGGAGGGGGTGGCACCCCTATTGCACATGCACGGTGAACGAAAGAACTAACCTGCTGCTGAGGCAAAGGACCGCAAGGTTGCATGAGGTGCTGTGTACAAGGAGATTGAAGAGGGAAGAGGGTAGGGGGTAAATTGTGGCATGGAAGTGGTGGAAGAGGCACATCTGTTTGAATCCTCATACTCATAGCTTGCATCTCCCAAGCAAGAGGCGGAGGCGGCATTGAATAGGGAGCCGGGCCAGGTGGGCAAAAAGATATTACAGGTGCTGTGGTTTCGGGAAATAACATAGGAGGGAGCTCGATTTCTTGTCCAAGGAAGTGACCCAGAGTAGGTTCTACAAAAATTGACGAATAGTTTGTTGGAGGTGATGGAGACTGACAAGGTGTAGGGGATGGCGTAAATTCTGTAGCATTTGGATCAAGAGTCACCTGCTTAGGTAAAGACAAAGGTAGATTTGTTGTCTCTGAGTCTGGTTCCGATTCAGAAATATTTGCAATGGGTTCTTCTAATTCTTCATCATTTTGCGAGCTGGAACCAATGCCAATTTTCAAATTCTCTTCCACAGCTTGCTTTGTGAAGGTCTTGGTTAATGATAATGCTTTCAGTCCTTGTTGCACCGCCTGTGAGACGTCTAGACTTGTCACTGTGTTATTCGGATAGCCATTCTTGGTTTTGAGAGGCGTAGCCTGATTCCCAATCCTTCCCACCTTCACAAATCCGCCATATCCAGCTACTTTGCACTGATCTCCCATTGCTATAATTTTAACTTCGCCGATGATCTTTTCACCACCCATTACATGCACCGCTAACACTTCAGTCCTCGCAAAATTATATCAGTAAGCTGCAGGCCAAAGCAGAAAATAAGAACCGGAAATAACTTAAGAAAAAGTGCGCTGTGGCAGAGACATATTTTGCAATGCCGCGCCAGAAATTGAGTACAGAGCAAAGAGAAACACTGCTGACAAAACAAGATGTAGCAACCGAAGAAAATTAAACAAATCACAATGGCATGCAGTAAAACACAACAATAAGGCTACCTTTTCGCCAATGTAGCTTCAACGGCAAGACCAGAAGAGAGCTTCGGAGGAAGAACAGCCTGCATTATTTGGCCAAAAAAGTCGTTAGATTCATGTTATAGAACTGCATTTGCAAGCTCGCAGGATCAAATTACGGACATACCATCACGGAACTGCTTCAACTTCAGTCTCTCATCAGCAAAAGATACTGCTAGGCATATGCTTGGGCACAATCAAGAGAGCAACGTGCATGATTTTGGCAGATTCAAAGGATACCTTGGAGAATTCACAAAAAAAACTGCGAAAAAATTGAAGCGGCGCAAAACTCGACGGCAGTCTGATCGTCGGAATGCACTGTTTGCAGAGAATATAGAAAGATGGCAGAAAAGGGATCGACACTGGCGGATTCGGCTCAAAAATTGCTAGCTCCAGAACTCCACAGAATCACGAAGAAGCACAAAGGGATGTATGATATGACGAAAGCATTGGAATTGGGAAGATCATTCAGTAAAAAAGGAAGCAACGAAGAGCTGACATCGCCGGAACGGAGGGAATGGCTATGGCGGAAAGGAAAGAAATTAGAGATCTTGTAAAAAGCATAAATAAATAAGGCAGAAGAAGCGAGAGGGAGCGGGGGTGTTTAACGAAACCAAAGCAATGGGAAATGGGTGACTGTTAAGATTAAGTTAGCGTCTTATTAACGGGAGGATGTCCGAAAAGAAGCCGGTTAAATGCGTTTGTGAGAGCCAGAGCTTTTTCCCTGTCGCCCGTACGTCTGCCGTCCGTACGCCCCTAACTAGCGGCGGGTTAAAGGCGGCAAATCCGAAGCGTCTGGGACATTTAAAGCTGGTGGTAATAGGACTGCCAGTGCGAAAAGGCCCCCCTCTCCTAGCTCTTTAGTTTGCCGTACAGTACAGGTTGCTCGGCTGGCGGCGGGCGTGACAGTCCCGAAGCAGATTGGAAGGCGGCGTCACGTCCGCCACCAAGATAATTATTTATCTATTCCATTTTGTCCAATTAATGATTAGGGGATTTTGCTTACGCTCCCGCAAAAGCGACACATGAGCCATATGCGCGGAAAGGGATAGTGCGGCGACGTACTCCGGCCGGTATTTATTATTTATGTGGATATAAATCCGCCGGTATTTATTATTTGGGTGGATAAATATCGGGGGCGTTTTCATTTATTATTGGCGTCTAAGGATGGGGGGTATGATGATTTGACACCTTCACTTCCCTTCGTTTTCGCTTTCTTTCGTTTTCGTTCTGTTTGCGTGGAAGGAAGGTTTTAGGTTTATCTACGAAGAAGGGCTCTGTTTCCCCAAAAAACTAACGCAATCTATCTCATCATTCCTGTCCATTTAAGTTTGGATCTTTTCTGCCATGCACAAGCAGAACCTCTTCGTAAAGGCTTTTCGGATACCACGATCAAATCGACGGCTCCGATTTTACCCGATCGTAGACGTCAACTCATAAACAAAGCCTTTATGAACCTATTTCTTTAGCCCCTAGACATAAATTCCATATCCCTGCGCATTTTTTGAGATGTCGTAACGGACATTGGTTGCCCATTTTTTGAGATGTCGTAAGGACATTGGGTTGCTGTTTCTCGTCTAGAATGGTGTCCCTTTCGTTAGCGTTGGTTTACGTGGTTCCATGGTCAAAGTTGGTCCAAAGACCGAGCCTTTGTTTCACGGGGAGTCCTCCCCTCATCATGACTTGATGTGTTTCCTTTGCATTTTCTAAAGGTTGAAGAATCTTCATCTTTTATCTAATGTCTTTCCCCATGGCTCCCCTTGACAACTTATGTCATATGACATGCTCTCGATTGCCAACACCATTGCCATGAAAATGTTGCCTCTTATTTAAATCTAAATTAACCTCCCTTTTTATGCAAATTCTAACCTTATTCTAACATTTAGTTTGTACGTCAACCTACATGCTCAGTCCCTGTCGGGTCCTCCTCCTCAAATGTTTACAATTAACTATAGTTTATTCCACCAGTTTTTCGTACCTGTCTTTGCACACGTGTGCAAATAAAATCCAAGCATATTCATCCAAAAAGATGTGCAATCTAGGTTTCTGCAATATAAAGGTGTCGATGCCATTCTAAATCAAAGCCATTGCTTTTCTTTATTTCTAGTAGCTCTCTTTTAGTTTCTGTACAAAGCAAATGCTGATGTTGATCGAGATTGCATGCATATATGATTATATTATTATCATGATGTCAAGCCAATATAAAAAATGAAGACTCGTTTGACTATGGATGGAATTGAAAGGATAACAAACGTTATTATATGTCAATTCGGCAAAACTAGGATTAGTAGATCAGAAGCCAAAGCACCCATGATTAATATTCCTGATAATGTAGTCAATCACTACCAACAACATCAACTGAGTACAATATAATGCACCTTTCTACTTTTTCAATCTTTTTCTATGACAATATGGTTAAGTGCCAAAGATCAATGCACTAGTGCATTTTTCAAATAATGTTTTCGTTGCTCCAATTAGAGTAGAATTTCTATGTTGCAGCTCTCAGCAATCGTATGGATGTAGGATTATGCTTTAAACAATGTCTCGATGAAATCTAAAGAGGGTGTGTCTTCTGCGTTTATAGTTGTTCCTTAAGACAGTAACAAGGTATCACAAATTACTTAGCGAAGACCAACCAGCGTTGCCAAGAATATCATCAGCACTATAGCCATGACTGCAAAAGCCCCGAGGAGTCCCTAAGCTAGACCTGCGACATATTTTGCACCAATCTTCTGTAATAACTCACATCATTCGGTACTCTAGCACTGCTATCTTCTCTATCATAGATCTCTAACAAAAGCTATTCATCCCTCTAAATCTGGATCAAGCCTAATTATCTTTTGCAACATCGTGACATAGCTCTTGGCTTTAGATTCATGTTTGAATCCTTAATTTTTTGCCATGCAGACTTAGATCCAATTCTTTGGAGTCATATAGCAGAAAAGCCATAAGGTTCCACTAGCAATAGCTATACTTGTTTGGCAAAGGAGTCAAAGTCGCAAGGGAGCAATAAGGGAGCAAAAAAAAAAAAAAAAATGGTCTCCTTACTTTTTACATCTGGCAATTGCCACTTATAGGTTTCTACCTGGGAACCTCCTATAAGCAGTGGTTACTAGATACTTTTTCACCTAAAGGACGTTTGCCAATGTCTACCATAGTATTCAATCCTCGCTTTCACAATTGACGTTGGAATGGAATGGAAAACTGTATACCCATGGTTGCTCGTATATAATAGTGCAAGGGCTTCTTTCCCGCAACAATGAATATGGGATACATTTGCATGTTCTGAAGTACTCTAGAATTTTCGAAGAACATTTTAAAATCTTCATTAGAAATGGTTTACTGTGCTTGAAATATTCTTAGGATCCTCTAGGGAATATTTCTAAATGCATATGGATGACGACCATGTACATATAATATATCTGAATAGTCGTCATAGCTTCTACGGATTTATATATAAGAATTAGGAAGGAAGGAAGGAAGGAAGGAAGGAAGTATATTTTAACGTCTGCGGAGGCCAAACTTGACCTATGAGACGGTACATGCAGTACACAAAGCAGATAAAACCACACCAAAAAGACAAATGCTACTATACAATGTGTCCCTACTACTGGGATGAAAAAACCCCCACATGGGAGGAAAAACCCCGTAGTAGGCTCTCGGATCCCTTTGTCCTGTAAGGGGATTCTCTAACGGTAGAGACTTGCAAAATGTAGGATGCGAGGCGTGCAACCATTGGGCGATGCTAGCAATTGATGCAAATGGTGCCTCGAGCATCTAAGATCAGCATGTGTTGCTCGGATATGCGTATATGCCGGACACTCTTGCAGAGCATGGTGCTCATCCTCTCTTGTCGCGATGTGGCAACACCGGGCATATTCTCTCATGCTTAGGGATTCTCGCCCTCCATCTATAGTCCAACGACTGTTTCAATTCTCGAGATGATGGGACCCCCTCACGGAGGCAATAGCTCTCCGCTTTCTTCATAGATATATGCGCTTTCAAGTGCTTGGTGGGGCCATGTTCGGTGTTGGATTAACTTGCGTGTGGTAGTGCTCGCTTTAGGCTTTGCACGTGGTTGCATCCCACGAGTGGTGGCAAAGCGCCATTCAGTGTGCGGCTTGTCCCCGGGCATCGTGCATAGCCACAATCTGGCGGTAGTCTATAGACCACGCGTTAACGAACCACCGACAAGCGATTGCCCGCCATACCCTCTTCGGTCGTTGTGTGGCTCTTGTGCCAATAACAAAGCCCTCGGGAAGACGTTGTGCATCCATGCTTGGTGACCTTGTGGAAATATGCAAGATGTCTCAGCAAGATAGCGGAATGTTGCGGGGGCGTAACCCGGTCTCATATAGCAAAATCGATAAGGCACCGTGTCCTTGATACCTAGGCTCAGATGTTAAGAAGGCCTTTTGCACCCTCTCTAGCTTATCCTGGTGTTCTTGCTAATTCTTTGGACCCCGGACCTCTACCCCATACAACAATACCGGGTTCAACGAGTGCTCAAATAGGTGTGCTCTACGTGCCCGATCACATAGGTCTATTCTCAGCGGCTATTACGCATAGCATACAGGCTCTCCATCCCGCAATGACCCGTCTTTCCACACGATCATCCCATAACATGCTAGCGCAAAAGTCGATTCCCGTGATACTTGAAGGTCCTTACAACATCCACCTTCTGTCCTCCTCAGTAATAGAGATCCGATATCATGCTTTGAGAGAGAGAGGACCGCCGGAGCTTAGTTTTCTCTTGCAGTTCACCAGTCATTCTGTTGTGTCACGTGAGAACCCACTAAGAGCGTCCAAATGCTGCTGCATACTCCTGGCTGTATGGGATAGCAAGTCTACATCATCTGCATAGAGCAATTGCCTTATACTGTATGCCTCTGATAGTTGTGGGCCACCGCCCCCATGTTCTTGCATCCAAGTCTCCAACTTGTCAATGTAGAGACCAAAGAGCGTTGGAGATAACGGACATCCCTGTTTAACCCCTATGGTGCTAGCAACTCGCTGATCTGATGCAGGCAATGCAGCATATATCCCATCATAGAGTCTATAGATGACATTTTGTAAGTTACTCAGGGGCATGCAAATACCGAATGCAAATGTTTGCCACAACAGTCCCGAGGGGACCGTATCATATCTGTCTTGAAATCTACGAAACAGGAGTACAGGTCACGTCGCGCATTGCGAGTAAGGATTCTGAGAGTGAATATATGGTCGATTGTGGAGTGGGCAGGGCGAAACCCGGCCTGGCTAATCGCGCCTCCAAATTCCTCGATCGAAGTTAACTTCTTCTCCACCACACCGCTAAAAGCTTTATGCGGTAATGGGCTCACCATGATCATGCGGTAGTTCGCCGAATCATCCATGTTACCTGTCTTATGAATTGGGGTGACCTTGCTAACCATCCACTCTCCCGGGAGGCCCTCCCTTATGGCCTGGTTAATAATCATTTGTCGAGGCCCTAGCAAAGCTGGCCCACCCCATTTCAATAACTTCGGCTTGAAGTCCCTGCAAGTCCTTTCGCTTTGCCATTAGCCGGTGTCTAAGGCCCCGTTGGATGTCTTCCTCTCGTGAGCTGCAAAGATTTCTCCTACGTGATCGGAACCCCAAAGAATCGCTCCCCGGGGATCATACAGCCTCCTCCAAGCGATGCATCCACCGGTCTACGGTAATATTGCCGGGTGGTTGATGCCTCTTGTACAACACCCCACGCCGTAAGGCTTTTCGGCTCGATCATCAACAAATCAAACATGCGGCTGGCGATGGTCTGCAATGTACGCATGCTTTTTGGATTTCAAGAATGCTCTATAGTCCTGAATGGCCTGCTGCCGCAATTGTGGATCTGAGACGAGGCGTAGTTGGGTCTTTAGAGCCTTGCACTCAGCGTCAAACCAGGGGATTCTCGAGGGAATCTGCGCGGTGTACATTCATGGCGATCCCTCGCCGCAAAAGCATACACTAGTCTGCCGTGAGTAAGGCATTTACAAGCCATTCCCACCTATCATGTAACGTGCAAAGGGCATCGATCCCCTGCAGTTCACGTTCCAACACAGACTCATATTCTGCTTGCTTTCGATAGTCGGGGATGTATCTCAACCCCCGATGGTTTCTACTCGTGGATTGCGCCATTGAGTGCTCCCAATCCAAAGTGACATAAAGTGGATAGTGGTCCGGACAAAGCCTCCTCATCTCCCTGTTAGGTGCCAATTGAGAGCTCACCGATCATGTCAAGTCCTACCACCGGAGCAAGGAGATAGTCTACCACGCTAGCTCCACCATCATGTCTATCGCTCTTGCAAGTAAAACCCCTTGATTGCGCCATCCGATCATACCATTGCACACTACCATGTCAAAGACTGACAGAGTTGAACCAACTCCCTTCCAAAGGCGTTGGTGATCAGATCTTGAGACCGTATGCGGCATGTTGGGCTGTCTCAAGCCGTAGGGGGTCGAATCGGCCTCTCCAAGGTAACCGATAGCAAACTGCGGCGGTGTGGGCATTGAAATCTCCTAACAAGAGCACATGCCCTTCCCGGCGACATTGCTCTATGTCATCATCTGCATCTCTCGTAAGGCATTTGTACATCCGCAGGTTCGCCTCCGGACCTGGTAGAACTTAGAGGTCGCATGGGGTATATAACGAAGATGCAATAAATAATGGACGATCTTTGAGGCTCCAAAAGATTCTCACCCACAGTAGCGGTTAAGTCCGCCGGCCTTGTGGAGCGAGACCGTGGCTGCTATAGCATCTTTGAAGTAGCATGCCACCCCTCCATATCCTCGCTTGCCATGGCGTGCATTAGCGGCGAAGCACCGTATCCCGATGTCCGGCAACCGATGCCCACGATATTCCCATGTCTCTTGCAAGAAGATGATGTCCATACCGTAGCGATCCCAACAAGGCCATCGCCCTTCTTCGGGGAATCCCCTACAGTTCCATGATACAAGTCGAAGACACCGTCCCTATGCTTTGTGGGCGGTTGTCCCGCACCGGCTCCCGAGGAGGTTGCGGGGGGCCGTTCAGTGGTGCCCGAGCACCGGGTCCCGGTTGTTGCATCCGGTTTGCCGGGCTCCGGGTGAAAGGTCTAGATGTCCTCGGCCCCATTGCCGCCTGCCTCTGCTATTGTTGGCCATGGAGGTACAAACACCTTCATCTTGCCATTAACCAAGTCTGCCGATCCCCCCGCCATCTCGACTTGCCCGATTTTTGTGTGAACTCCTCTCGTCTCTCCTTTTGTTGCACTTTGGAGTAAGATCGTGTCCAAGTATATTGATGTCCCTTCAACCGCTAGCGCATTGCAGCAATAGAGTCTTGGATGCCCGGTCCAACATCGTGAATTTGGCGGTCGAGGGGTCTCATGTTTGGCCCCAGGCTACGGTCGGGTTTCTCACCCAAATCTTGCGGTTGTAGTCCGGCACCGGGGCATTAAGCTTAGCCGTGGATCTTCCCCATGATCTTGGGCAATCCCGGACAATGAGGTTCACCCGACGGGATTGGCGATCCCTCCTCCTCGCCAAGGACCTGCCTGATTCCCTGGGCCACCTCTGCCTCCGGCATTGGGCGCACTGTTGATGCTGCCTCCGGGGCAGTACCTGTTCGTTTCATCTCCGAGCGGAGATCATACATCTCTCGGTGAAACTCGGCCATCCTCTTCTCTAGGGCCGAGAGCCTGGGTGCTGCTTCCTGTCCTTCTGGTTGTCTCTTTTCTAGGGTGTCCAACCTTGCTTGCATCTGATGCATTCTAGCTTCATGGTCCGCAAGACGGGCGCCTGCGAGCTAACCGCGGTAACTGCTCCACCGCTTGCCTGAGCTCTCTCTGCGGTTGTGATATCTCATCCGTCCACCGATGGATCCTATCAATCCGCTGGGTAACCTCATTCAGTGTTTGAGATGTTGCCATGAATTCACTTCTTAACTGAGCGACAATACCCCGTGCTTGACTGCGCTCGAAGTCGGCCAGCCCAAAGCGGTCATTCAATGGCCGCACCTGCTCTTCTAATGTGGAGATCCGTTCTCTCTCCTTCACCAACTGTTTCTTGAGGATGGCTACTGTTGGCTGGGTGTCTCTTTGTGCCTCCATACTTGCCAACCTATCCTGTACTGCTGTCAACTTTGCCTCCAAGGCTCGTATATTCTCGGACTGCGTGACATGCTCTGAGGGAGAGGAGCCCTCTCCGTTCCGTGCTCGCTTCTTTAGTGCATGCAGCTTTTCTTCCATTGTCTGCTGCCTGAGAGTCACGTCCTGGGTCATTTAGAGTCTCACTACTGCAAGTCTGAACCTGAGGCCAAGTCTATTGTGAAGTCCCTGATTCTGAACCCAAAGCTCCCCAAGCTCCAGATATGATCAGAAACGTGTGGCCAGCACCACGAGCGCTTCAGGGTTTTCAGAGCGTTTTATTGGCAGCCCGGAAATCTACAATTTTGCTTTGGAAATATGATTCAACCACATGCAAATCACATACCTACTGAAAGGTCTCTGAGAGGGCTTTCCAACGCAACAAATTTCAGCTGAAACGGAGCTCTAGATCTCTAGATATGATCAGAAACGTGCGTCCAGGACCATGAGCGCTTTAGGAGTTGTGGATGAAAAATCTTGTTTGAATTATGACATTTAGACATCATAAAATTATAATCCTTCTTATGAACTTCCAAAATAAAGATCTGAAGTGCTTAAGAAACATCACATGTCATGAGCCTACAGATAAGATATCAAAGAAATACGAGCAAGAAACAGAGAGTACTCAAAAAGGATAAAAAAACTATATTGATAATATATGTACAATGCCCCGAAGCGCACAAGAGAAAAAGACACCGGAACTATGTTGTATGGCATCCAATTGTGAAGGCTCGCCACTTGGTATATGTGCATGTTGTTGTTGTTGTTGTTGTTGTTGTTGTTGTTGTTGTTGTGACAAATTTTAAAAATGCCCCTAATTTTTTGCAAAATTGCGAAAATACCCTTGTTTTAAGGGTATTTTTGGTAAAATGACCATATCTTTTTTTTTGATGATCCAAATAGAAATATGTCCTCCAGATGAATTATAGATGAGAATGATATCTTTCCATTAAAAGTAAAATCATCTGAATCGGACTTCGGAATCGTAAGTTATGATTACGATTTGTTTGTGTGTACGATTTCACATAACTTTTGATTCCAGACTCCGATTCAGGTGATTTTAGCTTTGATGAGAAGAGAGGATTCTCATCTATAATTCGTCTAAAGGACACATTCTTATTTGGAATATAAGAAAAACGTTGTAGCCATTTTACCAAAAATATCGCTAAAACAAGGGTAATTTTACAATTTTGCAAAAAATTAGGGGCATTTTTTAAATTTTTCCTTATTATTATTATGTATCAATCACACCCACTTTGTATCTTGAAGGTCATGGAGCGACAAATATACAATATTTTATCACGGTTTTAGTACCAATGAACGATGTGATTCCACAGCTCTATAATAATGACCATTATAGGGTCTTTATCAAGTAGTGATAGAAAATCATTAGCCTGTATACCAAACCTGTTCCTTATCTCCTCATACGCTGAGCAATGTAAGAACACATAGGCCTCATCTTCGACCAAGTTCGAGTTATATACTATGCAATATCTCTGCTCTTTCAGAATATTTGACCATCTGCTTGTTTCCACGCGTAGCCTATGAGAGCTTGTCCTATATTTTGCTATAGACTGCTTCAAAAATCTCGGGATCAATGCTTTTAAGTAATTTTGTTCAGAATAAACCAACAAAGGATTTACTTTCAAAATGTAGGTGGTCATGCATGAACCTCTAACTGCCCATAGTTTCTCCACTACATGTATCTGTACTAAATCCCGGGCCCCAAGCTCAGTTTCTGGCCAATGCTGCATAGTGATTCCCCAACATTCTCCAGATTAGCAGATCTCGATACCATCCCGAAGATGTTGATTGGATCATAGCTATCTTAGATAAACAATCATCTAGCGATGTGAATCCAGTTGACAAAATTTATTGCTTGATACAGAGCTTCTGCTTCAAGAGGAAGCATGCCGGCCTCTGCAAGTAGAACTGCAAAAGGGATCTGTTGTCTAATCCTCAATTCCTCGCGGAGAAATACTTTCATTACGGTTTCAATCTGAGACCATTGTTGTGCTGAGATACAAGGGCCCCAGATAGGTGACCCATAAAGGATAACAGTTTGTACTAAGGTTTTAAATAAGATTTTCTTTAACCCCCAATCAGTAAGAGAAGCTTTATGGCATCTAGATAACGTACCATACAAAACCGGTTTGCCACCTGCTATTCGTTTTCTGACATACTTTCCAAGTATACTTCGATGAAAGCTCCAACCCTAGATATTTGTAACAATCAATTGTTTCTAGAGTATCACCTTTATACAAAAATACCAGCTAGCGAATGGTCCCAAAGACCATCACTTTCGATTTGGCTAAGTTGACTTTCATGTGTTTGGCATGACAAAAGGCAGCTAGAGCATCAAGGCGTGGCTGCAAACCTTCTGGTTTATCTCTAAGAAAACCACGTCATTAGTGTACAAAAGAAGTTGTACAAGAAAATTATCTAAGCATGTGCCTGCTAGACTTATGTGGCTAAACCATTCCTCCAACTCGTCTACATAAAGTCCAAACAAAGTTGGAGATAATAGGCATCCTTGTTGAACAACTATTGTGCTTTGGATCTCTGCATCAAAGTCTACTGACAACTTCGCTAAGACCTCCAAATAAAGCTTAGCAATAGCTCCTCTGATTGAATGTGGCACTCCAATCTGTTCCAATCTAGCCTCCCAATCTTTCCGAGGGACTGTATCAAACGTTTTCGTGAAGTCTATAAAAGCCAGAGACAGAGCCCGCTTAGGACCTTTAGCTCTTTTGATTAGCACTCGGAGACTGAGTACATGATCAAGGGTACCAAAACCCTGCTTGACATATGGCCCTTTTCCGTTCGCATCAGCCCAAGAACTTAGTTTTCTCTCCAACAAACTTCCCAACAACTTTGAGAATATACTGCCTATTAGAATTGTCCTGTAATTGCGCACATTGTTTCTATCTCCAGCTTTATGGATCTGCAAAACTTTATTCTCCTTCCAATCCCGAGGTAGCCCTTGTATAACAGCTTGGTTTAACAGCCCGGTTACAATTTCTATGGATTTATCTCCACCAAATTTTAGTTGTTATATGCTCAGACCTTTTAGATCTGTGGCCTTACCATTGGACATGTCTTTGAGTGTGTTTTAAACATCACTAACTATGAATATAATCTCATCTACAGCCTCAGATTGCATGGATTCCTGCTTTATATATCTCTCTGACCATATGCAGTAGCGCCCTTGCATCTAGACTTGTATGTGTTGGCTTGCTTGATATTTTATTCCATAATGCTACGACCTAAATTTTTCCTGCCTTCTCCGGAGGTAGCTTCTTTTCTCCCCCCTTAAAAGATTTTTGTACCACTTGGGCTTGTGCAAACATCCACCAGGTAGCTGCGCTCTGGCCAAACGGCATTCCATGTCCCACCAACCATTTTGACCTGGCTTTCTTTGCCTCGTACACCCAAAATGTACTCATAGCTGTTGTGTGTAATAAATTTGAAATCTGGGCTCCATTTTCTTCTATAATCCCTGACCAAGTGACACCATCTAACACCTCCCCAAGGCATTCCTTATATTGGTCTTTTTTCCTATCATCCAACTTCAAACTTGGTCTGATTTGTCTTAGTGGAAACATAATCTGCCAATTAAAAGTACAGAGGCGCATGATAAGATTCAGGCAGCTTGTTTGCCACATGAAAATTCCGTATTGAATTTTGCTTATCGGCTAGCAAATAATCAACCGTGCTAGAGCCCAGATGACTGAAGCACGTGTCTTTACATGATTCGAGGAAGGTAGTAATGCCATTTAATATTTTGAGGTTACATACTGTTCCAGCTCCAGGAATAGCTGACCTGAACTATTTTTGACATTGTCTACTGAGCACCTTTTAAAGGACACATCTTCCTCTTCCAAGAGACAAATATCCCCCAAAGACTTATAAGAGGTTGCTTGCAGGTTTTTAGTTCTCGCATTGAACTCCCCGACCAAGAGAACTTCTCCCAATTCTTGCATTCTAAGAGTATCTTTACAGAGTTTATGAAATGGGTTTGCTTGGCCTAATTCAACATGAAATATGTGACACTTGGGGGGCATGCGAGCTAGCCATGTAGCATAAGTCCATAGTCAACACTTGTATACATGAATATCCAGTGACATAACTAATATTGATAAGGAGGTAATCGCCCATCGCGGTGGTAAGGCCTTGGATTCGGGTGATTCCCGCCATGGTTCAAAACCCACTGGCTACCATCGGGTGGGAGACATGGGCAGGTGCAAGTCCCACCAACCATGCCTTCAAACAAAAAGGGGGTATGTAATATTCCTAACCGACATTCCCTTAACCAACTGGGTAAAATCATCTAGACGTTTATGAGTAGCCACATCTATTCGTTTATGTCAGTGTCTCGGGAATGCCCCACGGGCACATTTCAAGATTCGTATGCTTGAACAATCTCCCATGGGCCCATTAGAATCTCTCCCACTAAGACTATGCTCATCTTGAAACTATAATTTAACCATCTATACCGAGGACGAGCATCCAACATTATGGTTTAACCATGCATACCAGTGGTTTGCATCATATGTGATGTTCCTAATTGATAATGAATTTAGTTTCAGAAACTCGAGTGCAGCACCTGTATTGAAAATGGACAATATTTCAGCTAATTATAATTGGAATCGACTTATAGAAGGAAGTGCAGTCATTTTTCCAAGATTTTTGCAGGGAAAAAGAGGTAGCGGCTAATAGCCATAGCCAAGCTCCACGCTCCATGTCTACCTTGGGGTTTTGGAGTAATCTTATATTTATGACAGGTGCGTTTATGACAGGGTATTTATGTCAGGGCTTTTATGTCAGGGCATTTATGCCAGGTGCATTTATGACAGGTGCATTTATGACGGGGCATTTATGAGGGCCCATTTATGACGGGCGCCGCCGGCATTAAATCCGCACGTGCAATTCTGACACGTGCAATTATGACGTGCATTTATGACAGGACATTTATGGCGGCGCATTTATGACGGGCGACTCCGACCTACTTAAGCCCATTTCGCGATTCTTTTCAGTACAGTCTCCTTGCGCCTTCGAAAAATCTGTGGCTAATTTTTACTTTTTTGAAAGAAATCTCCATTCGTAAAATCGAGAGAAGATATACAACTATTGGGTTTCCAACACCAGAGTATCCCTTAGCAAGAAGCAAGTTGTGAAGCTTATGAGATGCAATGAAGGCATGAAAACCCATAAGCCATATAGGTTACATCCCATCCATGGTCTGAAAGAATCTCAGGTTAGTGAAAAGGAAGTTGTCCATATGCTTTTATTTTCTGTTTTATTGTACAGTACATGTCATATTCCAGCATATGTCCTTGCTTTAATAAGGTCAAATACCAATTTTAGCCATGCAATTGATTCAGTCTTGTCATACTTTGGACAAGACTTTAGGGGTGCAAGCATATAGTTGGGGGTTATTTTTTATGTAAACGACAGTAGGTGCTTAAGGGGTGCTTTAGGTGCGGGCCCTTTTATTTTTTGCCAGTCAAGAACGATTTCTGATGGGTTGAAGAATAATGAAGAACGACGAGAAAAGTGATTTGCTTGACACATCCGAATTGGGAAATTAGTTGGCCATGTCAATGATCCGATTGTAGGGGCTAGTTCTCCTGCTCCAAATTGGGGGCTGAAGTAGTTCCAAGAGAATTTTGAAAATTAGATGGAAATTACTTGGTTTAGCAAAAACATTTTGAATGGAATTCAATGGATTTAGTTGAAAGGTATGCTGCTGAATATGCAGCTCAATTTGATGGCCAAGATCCATAAGACCTTGCTGCTGCTCTTGATATTGCTTTGGATGAATTCATTCCAAACTATATTGTGCAGTATGAGACACCAAATCCACAAGAAATCCATGAAATTATGGATCCATATGCATCTGCACGTGCAACTGTGGTACCTTCATCTCATGTATCTCCTGTTCCTGAAGCCTCTACAGCATGCTTAGATGATTGTGAAAAGGTGTGCAATTGTGTATCCCCAAATACCACATGTAAATGAATTCTATCAGCTAAAAAGAGATTGCAAAGAAAGAGGAAGAGAAAGTCTGAGAAATGAGTCTTTGGAGCAGATGAGGGCAAAGCAAAAATCACCACCAGACAGAAACAAAAATTGGCCAACGAAATTGTGATTTTCACCAATAAGGTATGCTTTACTTTGCATTTTGGAGATAGAAAAGAGATTTTTGCAAGAGCAGCAGAACATTGTCCTGAATTAAATGTTTACAAGCATATTGTTAACAATGTGAAGGAGACTCTTGATGTTAAGAAACATTGCAGGACTCAAGATATCAATCAAGCAAAGTCCTCCACCTTGATGATGGCTGTCATTGGAAGTAGTAATTGCACTGTGTTGCAAGGGCTTTAAACTTGAAAAGAAGGGTTGTATGTGCTGCTCTAGACAAAAGGAGATTAGTTGAGATTGGAGGACCTTGGTGCATATTTAATAAGAAGACTAGATCAGATAAGCTCTCCGATGAAGATCGAAAAAAGGATATAACTTTTGGATCTCGAAAACGTGTGTCTCTCCAAACAAAAAGCAAGTCATTAAACTAAGGAGGCATTTGGATGGAAAAAAAGCATCGAAGCCTTATAACTTGCATGTAATTCACTTCTTGGAAGAATAACAGATATTTAAATGCTTTTTTCATTGTCTTAAAATTGGGATTTCTTTCATCTTTGATTTGTTTTTAAAAATCCAGGTAACGTTCTATAGAAGATTCAAAGCGTGTTTTTCCCCGACATGAAGATAGGTTTGAGGTTGTTTGAAAATTTAAAGCCTAAATTTGTTAGAAGACTCAAAGATAGGGAGACGTGTTGCTGCATCTATCACATGAGGATGGAGCTTGTGAGACAAGCACTTAACAAGATTAGACAAGATCTTAGCATTCACGGTAGAAAATGTACTTGTAAGTGTGCTATTTGTGGTCCATGCTTAGGGTGCGAAGTATACACTCATACTTTCAACAGTATGAGTGACATGTGGAGAGTTATGATCTGTCCAAAGGATGATATAATAGATTGGCATAAGTCTAAATGCTTGAAAATGGAATGTGGTGATTGTGGCCTCAAATCATTTCTAAAATGTCCTAAGGAAAAGAGGAAAACAATGAAGATTGATTGGAAGAATTTTAAGAAGGTATGGATTGAATTTGATTCCTTGTTTTTGGCTAACAATGCATGTCAACATTTCTGAAATTTACATCATGTCAACATTTGTGAAGTTTATGCCATTCTACTATGCTTCAGGTGAAAGAAACTTATGTGAAGGATGTTGGTAAAGGGGGTAAACCCATTATAAACACGAAGGATGTAATGAAGTTAGCTTACAAGAGCACGTCTTTGCAAGAATTCATGGAACATGCTGATGCAGTGATCAAGCAATTCATTCCCCATAACTATATCGCATGATGGCAAGCAAATCAGTTTAAAGAGTGCTTACAAACTTTTCCAGCAGATACTGTCATATCTGTAATTGACTTTGTCGAGAATTATACTTTCAAAATTCAACAAGAAATTCAAACTCTACATTGGAGAAATGATCAGTGTTCGATCCTTGTGCACGTCACTTATAGGCATGCAAATGATGGTGAATGTCCAAATCTTGTAGTATGTGAAAGCAAGTTGGTCAAAAAGACTCATTTTTATATGTCCGATGATCGAGAGCATGACATTTCATTTGTACGGCATTGTCTCCAAAGGCACCATGATTATTTGACAAGTAAAAGTATCGCAAGGCCCCCAAAAATTAACTTATATTCATAATCAGGATGGAAACTAGTATAAGAGTGGTTTTTATTACATGCAATTTCTTTCTTAAATTTCTTTGAATGCTCTTTTGAATGCGTCTATAGTGGATAGCCGCTGAATTCTGGCTTGCTACTTAGTGTTTTAACCGTATGAGACTTGTGCTACCAAAAGAAGCTCAAGAGAGAATGGTAATATTAAATTGGTCAGCCATTAGATACTACTCAGCAGATATTCTACTTATGGTACATGAATCCATGCACCTTGCATTTATTTACGTCACATATTGAGGATGAACCTACTGTGGTATCGATAGTTATGAGAGGGTAATTCCATAAGGCCTATGCAAATTTAAGTCCTCCATTGCATATAATGGTCTTTTCAAGATAAGAATAGAGTAGCAAAGGAAATAGATTAATATTTTATGGAGTCTAGATATAGATATCTTACTGGCCATGCAGGCAAATGAGTGCTACAGATTAAGTAGGGCATTGGGCATAGTTTATGAAAACTTTAAGGTGGGAATCTAGCTATAAAATACTGGCCCGAAATTGAATAAAGAGTGCTACACAACAGACTTTGCTCTTTCATCCAGTAGGCTTACAAAGTGGTATTTGAATTCAAAGCTCAGTCAGTACAAAAATGTTTGGTATCTTTAGCAAGAAGATGCAGGTTGGAAATATGGAAATATTAGAAGATAAGCTGAACTCTGCAATATTTTGTCTGTGCATATTGTAGCTTAAGATTTAATACTTACATATTTCAGGGGATATGGGGATATTATTCTGAGTTACTGCTCTGCTCTGCCTCCTCTATGTATAACACTCTGTTAAACTTTGTTACACATTGATACATTGCTGCATTTACGTTAAGGGAGGAAGAGAGGTTTAAAGTGACTTGAAACTAAGGCATGAGATATGTCAGTCTTGTTGGGCTGGTCCACTCTCCAGATGCATCTATATAGTGTAGATATGAGCAGGCCTAACCAATTTTACAGGGCAGTAGAGCTGATGCATTGTGAATTTGCTTCTGATGTGACAAAATTCTACGTTTTCTTTTAAACTATAATCAAGAGCATAAAGATTTCAGGGTTCTCGTTCCAGGAAAAACATATATTTCTAATCCTTATTTGTCTAGCTACAAGCAAGGTTGGTGGTTGTTAGAATATGATGATAAATATATACGGGGCCTATAAGGTGAGGGCAGTCTATAAAGCACTCAGGGCCAATATCAGATGGGAGGATTAACATGCAGGCTAATATTAAAATTGCTTCTGAACTATATGTTAAAGGCAGAGTTAGTTAAGCATTCTTTGCTATATTTCTATTATGTTGAGGATTACATCCAAGGTGAAGGGCGAAAAGCCCAAGAAATCTAAGCTTACCTGTTAGTGACTTAGGCTCTTACCCTTCTTAGGCTAACTGTCCTCTGGTTTACTGCAGGTAACGGGATTTCTTGCTCCTATGTGTGTTTTCCCATTATTTCAAATTGGAAAAGCTTACAAGACAAGATGGCAAATGGCGGAAGATTATTTCATTGGTTAACATGGTAGAGACCTTTGGGTCTTGAAAATTAATTTGTATTCAACATGTTGAATAAGGTCAGTACTTTCATATCAAATGATTCAAGTTTGGGAAGTTGTGTAATATAATTTTGCTGAATATTTTTATCGCAGTTCAGAAAAACAGTCTTTTAGATGTAAAAAAGTATTTTATAAGTGGTTCTACAAAGATTTATAGAGAACATTTTGGTTCTAAATGAAATTATGTCTAAGCTCTCTAAGGATTTGAAACTTCTTATAAATTGTAGAATCTGGTAATTTATTTAGCTTGGATAAATGTTGACCATTTTAAGGCTTAAGTCAAATAAATACCTGTTTTGGCTTAAGGCTGCATATTGGCCCGAAGTGGTCTTTGCAAAAGTCCATGAAGGGTAAAAGTCTGTTTGAATGGATTTAAAAGGTTTTTTTTTCATAAACTCAGTTCTCTAGTTATACTAGGGACCTTAAAATGGTTAGAATACAGGTGTATATAATTTCTTACTAATACTTATTGGATATTTATAGAAATTAGCATAGGCTGGAAATGATAATTCTGTTACAAATAATGCATATGCTGGATAATCCATGACATAGGCTGGAAAATGCCATTGGGTTTTTTGGAAATTGCCATTGGGCTCTTTTGAATATACTGCTCTTAAATTTTGATGACTTTCAGCTAACATTGTATGCATCTTGCTTTATAATGTCTTGGAAATTTTGATGGCTTTCAGCTTACATTTGGACTAATAGCTACAATGCATACTGGCCAGCCTCCAAGGGAGATTTGGACTGATAGCTACAAACTATACAAGCTGGCCTTGAAGGTAATTCTCTCACATATATGATTATTCTTATGTTTCCAATGATGCAATTGATGGAGACATTTTGCTCTTGGGTTTGCCAGAAACCATATAATATGATTAGAGATTCAATTGCTTTTATAGTTGTGAGAGCTGCTACAGATATTAGTGGTTTGATCTAAGCTTTCTGCTCTAATGGCTTTGCGAGAAAACATGTCATTATTAATGTTCTCAATACTGTATGGAATGAGACACATCCTTGAAGATGAAAGCCATACTCTTCTGAGTTGCCCTGCTTTTGAGATAGTCCGGAATCATTTTTTGACCTTAGCATTCCATTCCACGCTTCCATAACTTCTCAGAGCACCATCTGTGCATGACTTGGCATTATACATACTTGAGGTTCTAGATAAACGTCTGCAATTACTGAGCCCTCAGTAGTCATTATCTCTGCTTGTCTAGTATCATCATTACTGCAAAGGTTTTTCCCTTGAAAACCTTTCGAGGCAGGGGTTTTTTAATCCTAGTAGTAATGATTGTACTAGCCCATTGTATGGGTCCCATGACCTATTGGTCTCCGTGAACGTTAAAAAAACTATTCTATTCTATTCTATTCCTTGAATCATGTTCAACAAAGAAGATTTGATCACAATACTTAAGACTTTGATATTCCAAGGTGAGTAGTGATTTGGCATTAACACAGGTGGGGTAGGGCCCTTGTAGCAACAAGGCCCTATTCCCCTTGTTGCTATAGACAGACTAAATTATTAATTGTTTGATATAGTCTGATAATTGTGAAGGGCCCCCCTTTCTGCGGAAGGAGGAAGGTTTTTTTTATTAAAATGATGATATGTAGTTTGCTATGCAATGTATAAGCATGAATTATGACTTAGCAACTAGCACATAGTGAGAATAAAGTTCATGCAGAGATTTCAATGGATTTAGTTGAAAGGTATGCTGCTGAATATGCAGCTCAATTTGATGGCCAAGATCCATAAGACCTTGCTGCTGCTCTTAATATTGCTTTGGATGAATTCATTCCAAACTATATTGTGCAGTATGAGACACCAAATCCACAAGAAATCCATGAAATTATGGATCCATATGCATCTGCACGTGCAACTGTGGTACCTTCATCTCATGTATCTCCTGTTCCTGAAGCCTCTACAGCATGCTTAGATGATTGCGAAAAGGTGTGCAATTGTGTATCCCCAAATACCACATGTAAATGAATTCTATCACTAAAAAAGAGATTGCAAAGAAAGAGGAAGAGAAAGTCTGAGAAATTAGTCTTTGGAGCAGATGAGGGCAAAGCAAAAATCACCACCAGACAGAAACAAAAATTGGCCAACGAAATTGTGATTTTCACCAATAAGGTATGCTTTACTTTGCATTTTGGAGATATAAAAGAGATTTTTGCAAGAGCAAAATGAGAACATTGTCCCTAATTAAATGTTTACAAGCATATTGTTAACAATGTGAAGGAGACTCTTGATGTTAAGAAACATTGCGGGACTCAAGATATCAATCAAGCAAAGTCCTCCACCTTGATGATGGTCATTGGAAGTAGTAATTGCAATTTGTGTTGGTTGCAAGGCTCTAAACTTGAAAAGAAGGGTTGTATGTGCTGCTCTAGACAAAAGGAGATTAGTTGAGATTGGAGGACCTTGGTGCATATTTAATAAGAAGACTAGACCAGATAAGCTCTCCGATGAAGATCGAAAAAAGGATATAACTTTTGGATCTCGAAAACGTGTGTCTCTCCAAACAAAAAGCAAGTCATTAAACTAAGGAGGCATTTGGATGGAAAAAAAGCATCGAAGCCTTATAACTTGCATGTAATTCACTTCTTGGAAGAATAAATGAGATATTTAAATGCTTTTTCATTGTCTTAAAATTGGGATTTCTTTCATCTTTGATTTGTTTTTTAAAAATCCGGTAACGCTCTATAGAAGATTCAAGCGTGTTTTTCCCGACATGAAGATATAGGTTTGAGGTTGTTTGAAAATTTAAAGCCTAAATTTGTTAGAAGACTCAAAGATAGGGAGACGTGGTTCTTGCATCTATCACATGAGGATGGAGCTTGTGAGACAAGCACTTAACAAGATTAGACAAGATCTTAGCATTCAAGTAGAAAATGTACTTGTAAGTGTGCTATTTGTGGTCCATGCTTAGGGTCGAAGTATACACTCATACTTTCAACAAAGGTGAGTGACATGTGGAGAGTTATGATCCGTCCAAAGGATGATATAATAGATTGGCATAAGTCTAAATGCTTGAAAATGGAATGTGGTGATTGTGGCCTCAAATCATTTCTAAAATGTCCTAAGGAAAAGAGGAAAACAATGAAGATTGATTGGAAGAATTTTAAGAAGGTATGGATTGAATTTGATTCCTTGTTTTTGGCTAACAATGCATGTCAACATTTCTCAAATTTACATCATGTCAACATTTGTGAAGTTTATGCCATTCTACTATCTTTAAGTGAAAAGAAACTTATGTGAAGGATGTTGGTAAAGGGGGTAAACCCATTATAAACACGAAGGATGTAATGAAGTTAGCTTATAAGAGCACGTCTTTGCAAGAATTCATGGAACATGCTGATGCAGTGATCAAGCAATTCATTCCCCATAACTATAGCGCATGACGGCAAGCAAATCAGTTTAAAGAGTGCTTACAAACTTTTCCAGCAGATACTGTTATATCTGTAATTGACTTTGTCGAGAATTATACTTTCAAAATTCAACAAGAAATTCAAACTCTACATTGGAGAAACGATCAGTGTTCGATCCTTGTGCACGTCACTTATAGGCATGCAAATGATGGTGAATGTCCAAATCTTGTAGTATGTGAAAGCAAGTTGGTCAAAAAGACTCATTTTTATATGTCCGATGATCGAGAGCATGACATTTCATTTGTACGGCATTGTCTCCAAAGGCACCATGATTATTTGACAAGTAAAAGTATCGCAAGGCCCCCAAAAATTAACTTATATTCATAATCAGGATGGAAACTAGTATAAGAGTGGTTTTTATTACATGCAATTTTTTTCTTAAATTTCTTTGAATGCTCCGCTGAATTCTGGCTGCTACTTAGTGTTTTAACCGTATGAGACTTGTGCTACCAAAAGAAGCTCAAGAGAGAATGGTAATATTAAATTGGTCAGCCATTAGATACTACTCAGCAGATATTCTACTTATGGTACATGAATCCATGCACCTTGCATTTATTTACGTCACATATTGAGGATGAACCTACTGTGGTATCGATAGTTATGAGAGGGTAATTCCATAAGGCCTATGCAAATTTAAGTCCTCCATTGCATATAATGGTCTTTTCAAGATAAGAATAGAATAGAATAGAATAGAATAGAATAGTTTTTTTATCGTCCACTGAGACCAATCGGCCTATGGGACCCAGAAGGAGCGCAGCAAACTTATTACTGTCCGGGTTAAAAAAACCCCCGCCCCGAAGGGTTTTCGAGGGAAAAACCGTGGCAGTAATAAGAATGCTGTCAAACTTTACAAGTATACATCATCATGAAATAAATGTGTATGTACATGTCAAGTGCGTGCCCGAGGACATAGCTGATCTCGCATGTCCATGACCTCCTGAAGGTATGATCCTAGCATCCGTACGGATGCCGTGCTCAATGTCACATGTAGCGGCTGGCCAGGCCTGACCAACTCAGCATAGCGCGTCCGGATTTGATCATATGCTGGGCAACTTTGAAGGGTATGATAGAGTAGCAAAGGAAATAGATTAATATTTTATGGAGTCTAGATATAGATATCTTACTGGCCATGCAGGCAAATTAGTGCTACAGATTAAGTAGGGCATTGGGCATAGTTTATGAAAACTTTAAGGTGGGAATCTAGCTATAAAATACTGGCCCGAAATTGAATAAAGAGTGCTACACAGCAGACTTTGCTCTTTCATCCAGTAGGCTTACAAAGTGGTATTTGAATTCAAAGCTCAGTCAGTACAAAAATGTTTGGTATCTTTAGCAAGAAGATGCAGGTTGGAAATATGGAAATATTAGAAGATAAGCTGAACTACGCAATATTTTGTCCGCATGTATATTGTAGCTTAAGATTTAATACTTACATATTTCGGATATGGGGATATTATTCGAAGTCTTGCTCCTACTCTGCCTCCTCTATGTATAACACTCTGTTAAACTTTGTTACACATTGATACATTGCTGCATTTACGTTAAGGGAGGTAAGAGAGGTTTAAAGTGACTTGAAACTAAGGCATGAGATATGTCAGTCTTGTTGGGCTGGTCCACTCTCCAGATGCATCTATATAGTGTAGATATGAGCAGGCCTAACCAATTTTACAGGCAATGAGAGCTGATGCATTGTGAATTTGCTCTGATTAATGACAAAATTTACGTGTTTCTTTTAAACTATAATCAAGAGCATAAAGATTTCAGGGTTCTCGTTCCAGGAAAAACATATATTTCTAATCCTTATTTGTCTAGCTACAAGCAAGGTTGGTGGTTGTTAGAATATGATGATAAATATATACGGGGCCTATAAGGTGAGGGCAAATCTATAAAAGCACTTTCGGTGGGAGGATTAACATGCAAAAGCTAATATTAAAATTGCTTCAACTATATGTTAAAGGCAGAGTTAGTTAAGCATTCTTTGCTATATTTCTATTATGTTGAGGATTACATCCAAGGTGAAGGGCGAAAAGCCCAAGAAATCTAAGCTACCCATTAGTGACTTAGGCTCTTACCCTTCTTAGGCTAACCGTCCTCCGGGTTTATCAAGCGGTAACGGGATTTCTTGCTCTATGTGTGTTTTCCATTATTTCAAATTGGAAAAGCTTACAAGACAAGATGGCAAATGGCTAAGATTATTTCATTGGTTAACATGGTAGAGACCTTTGGGTCTTGAAAATTAATTTGTATTCAACATGTTGAATAAGGTCAAAGACTTTCATATCAAATGATTCAAGTTTGGGAAGTTGTGTAATATAATTTTGTTTGAATATTTTTTTTCGTATTCGAAAAAAACAAATCTTTTAGATGTAAAAAGTATTTTATAAGTGGTTCTACAAAGATTTATAGAGAACATTTTGGTTCTAAATGAAATTATGTCTAAGCTCTCTAAGGATTTGAAACTTCTTATAAATTGTAGAATCTGGTAATTTATTTAGCTTGGATAAATGTTGACCATTT
Organism: Isoetes taiwanensis; assembly: GCA_021234155.1. NCBI lineage: Eukaryota > Viridiplantae > Streptophyta > Lycopodiopsida > Isoetales > Isoetaceae > Isoetes > Isoetes taiwanensis. The sequence goes on from JAJEKV010000061.1 coordinate 5,741,647, forward strand.
TAAGGCTTAAGTCAAATAAACGCCTGTTTTGGCTTAAAAAATATTGGCCCTCAAGTGGTCTTTGCAAAAGTCCATGAAGGGTAAAAGTCCGTTTGAATGGATTTAAAAGGTTTTTTCATAAACTCGGTTCTCTAGTTATACTAGGGACCTTAAAATGGTTAGAATACAGGTGTATATAATTTCTTACTAATACTTATTGGATATTTATAGAAATTAGCATAGGCTGGAAATGATAATTCTGTTACAAATAATGCATATGCTGGATAATCCATGACATAGGCTGGAAAATGCCATTGGGTTTTTTGGAAATTGCTATTGGGCTCTTTTGAATATACTGCTCTTAAATTTTGATGACTTTCAGCTAACATTGTATGCATCTTGCTTTATAATGTCTTTGAAATTTTGATGGCTTTCAAACTTACATTTGGACTAATAGCTACAATGCATAACGCCAGCCTCCAAGGGAGATTTGACCGATAGCTACAAACTATACAAGTCTGGCCTTGAAGGTAATTCTCTCACATATATGATTATTCTTATGTTTCCAATGATGCAATTGATGGAGACATTTTGCTCTTGGGTTTGCGAAACCATATAATATGATTAGAGATTCAATTGCTTTTATAGTTGTGAGAGCCTGCCTGAGATATTAGTGGTTTGATCTAAGCTTTTCGCTCTAATGGCTTTGGCGAGAAAACATGTCATTATTAATGTTCTCACAATCGTATGGAATGAGACACATCCTTGAAGATGAAAGCCATACTCTTCGAGTTGCCCCTTTTTGAGATAGTCCTAATCATTTTTGACCTTAGCATTCCATTCCACGCCCATAACTTCTCGAGCACCATCTCGTGCATGACTTGGCATTATACATACTTGAGGTTCTAGATAAACGTCGCGAATTCTTGGAGCCCCTCAAAGAGTCATTATCTCTCCTTGTCTAGTATCATCATTACCAAAGGTTTTTCCTTGAAAAACCTTCGGGCGTGGGTTTTAATCCTAGTAGTAATGATTGTACTAGCCCATTGTATGGGTCCCATGACCTATTGGTCTCCTCGTGAACGTTAAAAAAAAAAAACTATTCTATTCTATTCTATTCCTTGAATCATGTTCAACAAAGAAGATTTGATCACAATACTTAAGACTTTGATATTCCAAGGTGAGTAGTGATTTGGCATTAACACAGGTGGGGTAGGGCCCTTGTAGCAACAAGGCCCTATTCCCCTTGTTGCGATAGACAGACTAAATTATTAATTGTTTGATATAGTCTGATAATTGTGAAGGGCCCCCCTTTCTGCGGAAGGAGGAAGGTTTTTTTTATTAAAATGATGATATGTAGTTTGCTATGCAATGTATAAGCATGAATTATGACTTAGCAACTAGCACATAGTGAGAATAAAGTTCATGCAGAGATTTCAATGGATTTAGTTGAAAGGTATGCTTTCTTTGAATATGCAGCAATTTGATGGCCAAGATCCATAAGACCTTCTTTGCTTTGCTTTGATATTGCTTTGGATGAATTCATTCCAAACTATATTGTGCAGTATGAGACACCAAATCCACAAGAAATCCATGAAATTATGGATCCATATGCATCTGCATGTGCAACTGTGGTACCTTCATCTCATGTATCTCCTGTTCCTGAAGCCTCTACAGCATGCTTAGATGATTGCGAAAAGGTGTGCAATTGTGTATCCCCAAATACCACATGTAAATGAATTCTATCAGCTAAAAAGAGATTGCAAAGAAAGAGGAAGAGAAAGTCTGAGAAATTAGTCTTTGGAGCAGATGAGGGCAAAGCAAAAATCACCACCAGACAGAAACAAAAATTGGCCAACGAAATTGTGATTTTCACCAATAAGGTATGCTTTACTTTGCATTTTGGAGATAGAAAAGAGATTTTTGCAAGAGTGAGAACATTGTCCTGAATTAAATGTTTACAAGCATGTTGTTAACAATGTGAAGGAGACTCTTGCTATTAAGAAACATTGTAGGACTCAAGATATCAACCAAGCAAGGTCCTCCACCTTGATGATGGCTGTCACTGGAAGTAGCAATCGCGCTGCTGTTGCAAGGGCTCCAAACTTGAAAAGAAGAGTTTTATGTATTGCTCTAGACAAAAGGAGATTAGCTGAAACTGGAGGACCTTGGTCCATATTTAATAAGAAGACTAGATCAAATAAGCTCTCTGATGAAGATCGAGAAAATATATATAATGTTTGCATCTTGAAAACGCGCCTTTCCAAATAAAAGGCAAGTTTAAATTACAGAGACATTTGGATGGAAAAAAAGCATTGAAGCCTTATAACTTGCATGCAATTCACTTCTTGAAAAAATCATAGGTATTTAAATGCTTTTTTCTTTGTCTTAAAATTTGGATTTTTTTCTTTGATTTGTCTTTCAAAATCTAGATAATCTTCTATAAAAGATTCAAGCATGTTTTTCCTGACATGAAGTTAGGTTTGAGGTTGTTTGAAATCTTAAAGCCTAAATTTGTTAGAAGATTCAAAGATAGGGAGGCGTGTTCTTTGCATCTATCACATGAGGATGGAGCTTGTGAGACAAGCACTTAACAAGATTAGACAAGATCTTAGCATTCACGGTAGAAAATGTACTTGTAAGTGTGCTATTTGTGGTCCATGCTTAGGGTGCAAAGTATACACTCATACTTTCAACAGTGTGAGTGACATGTGGAGAGTTATGATCTGTCCAAAGGATGATATAATAGATTGGCATAAGTCTAAATGCTTGAAAATGGAATGTGGTGATTGTGGCCTCAAATCATTTCTAAAATGTCCTAAGGAAAAGAGGAAAACAATGAAGATTGATTGGAAGAATTTTAAGAAGGTATGGATTGAATTTGATTCCTTGTTTTTGGCTAACAATGCATGTCAACATTTCTGAAATTTACATCATGTCAACATTTGTGAAGTTTATGCCATTCTACTATGCTTCCGTGAAAGAAACTTATGTGAAGGATGTTGGTAAAAGGGGTAAACCCATTATAAACCACGGAAGGATGTAATGAAGTTAGCTTACAAGAGCACGCGTCTTTGCAAGAATTCATGGAACATCGTCACGATGATCAAGCAATTCATTCCCCATAACTATATCGCATGATGGCAAACAAATCCCGGTTTAAAGAGTGCTTACAAACTTTTCCAAAGATCTTGCCATATCACGTAATTGACTTTGTCGAAATTATACTTTCAAAATTCAACAAGAAATTCAAACTCTACATTGGAGAAATGATCGGTGTTGATCCTTGTGCACGTCACTTATAGGCATGCAAATGATGGTGAATGTCCAAATCTTGTAGTATGTGAAAGCAAGTTGGTCAAAAGACTCATTTTTTATATGTCCGATGATCGAGCATGACATTTCATTTGTATGCAACATTGTCTCCAAAGGCACCATGATTATTTGACAAGTAAAAAGTATCGCAAGGCCCCCAAAATTAACTTATATTCATAATCGGGATGGAAACTAGTATAAGAGTGGTTTTTATTACATGCAATTTCTTTCTTAAATTTCTTTGAATGCTCTTTTGAATCGTCTATAGTGGATAACCATTTGAATTACGTTGCTACTTAGTGTTTTAACCAGTATGAGACTTGTGCTACCAAAAGAAGCTCAAGAGAGAATGGTAATATTAAATTGGTCACCATTAGATACTACTCAATGGATATTCTACTTATGGTACATGAATCCATGCACCTTGCATTTATTTACGTCACATATTGAGGATGAACCTAAAGTGGTATCGATAGTTATGAGAGGGGTAATTCCATAAGGCCTATGCAAATTTAAGTCCTCCATTGCATATAATGGTCTTTTCAAGATAAGAATAGAGTAGCAAAGGAAATAGATTAATATTTTATGGAGTCTAGATATAGATATCTTACTGGCCATGCAGGCAAATAGGGCATTGGGCATAGTTTATGAAAACTTTAAAAAGGTGGGAATCTAGCTATAAAAATCTTTTGGCCGAAATTGAATAAAGAGTGCTACACAGCAGACTTTGCTCTTTCATCCAGTAGGCTTACAAAGTGGTATTTGAATTCAAAGCTCAGTCAGTACAAAAATGTTTGGTATCTTTAGCAAGAAGATGCAGGTTGGAAATATGGAAATATTAGAAGATAAGCTGAACTCTGCAATATTTTGTCTGTGCATATTGTAGCTTAAGATTTAATACATACATATTTCAGGGGATATGGGGATATTATTCTGAGTTACTGCTCTGCTCTGCCTCCTCTATGTATAACACTCTGTTAAACTTTGTTACACATTGATACATTGCTGCATTTACGTTAAGGGAGGTAAGAGAGGTTTAAAGTGACTTGAAACTAAGGCATGAGATATGTCAGTCTTGTTGGGCTGGTCCACTCTCCAGATGCATCTATATAGTGTAGATATGAGCAGGCCTAACCAATTTTACAGGGCAGTAGAGCTGATGCATTGTGAATTTGCTACAGTGTGACAAAATTTACAGGTTTCTTTTAAACTATAATCAAGAGCATAAAGATTTCAGGGTTCTCGTTCCAGGAAAAACATATATTTCTAATCCTTATTTGTCTAGCTACAAGCAAGGTTGGTGGTTGTTAGAATATGATGATAAATATATACGGGGCCTATAAGGTGAGGGCAGTCTATAAAGCACTCAGGGCCAATATCAGATGGGAGGATTAACATGCAGGCTAATATTAAAATTGCTTCTGAACTATATGTTAAAGGCAGAGTTAGTTAAGCATTCTTTGCTATATTTCTATTATGTTGAGGATTACATCCAAGGTGAAGGGCGAAAAGCCCAAGAAATCTAAGCTTACCTGTTAGTGACTTAGGCTCTTACCCTTCTTAGGCTAACTGTCCTCTAGTTTACTGCAGATAACGGGATTTCTTGCTCCTATGTGTGTTTTCCCATTATTTCAAATTGGAAAAGCTTACAAGACAAGATGGCAAATGGCGGAAGATTATTTCATTGGTTAACATGGTAGAGACCTTTGGGTCTTGAAAATTAATTTGTATTCAACATGTTGAATAAGGTCAGTACTTTCATATCAAATGATTCAAGTTTGGGAAGTTGTGTAATATAATTTTGCTGAATATTTTTATCGCAGTTCAGAAAAACAGTCTTTTAGATGTAAAAAAGTATTTTATAAGTGGTTCTACAAAGATTTATAGAGAACATTTTGGTTCTAAATGAAATTATGTCTAAGCTCTCTAAGGATTTGAAACTTCTTATAAATTGTAGAATCTGGTAATTTATTTAGCTTGGATAAATGTTGACCATTTTAAGGCTTAAGTCAAATAAACACTGTTTTGGCTTAAAAGAGTGCATATTAACCCGAAGTGGTCTTTGCAAAAGTCCATGAAGGGTAAAAGTCTGTTTGAATGGATTTAAAAGGTTTTTTTTTCATAAACTCAGTTCTCTAGTTATACTAGGGACCTTAAAATGGTTAGAATACAGGTGTATATAATTTCTTACTAATACTTATTGGATATTTATAGAAATTAGCATAGGCTGGAAATGATAATTCTGTTACAAATAATGCATATGCTGGATAATCCATGACATAGGTGGAAAATGCCATTGGGTTTTTGAAATTGCCATTGGGCTCTTTTGAATATCTTGCTCTTAAATTTTGATGACTTTCATTAACATTGTATGCATCTTGCTTTATAATGTCACGGAAATTTTGATGGCTTTCAGCTTACATTTGGACTAATAGCTACAATGCATACTGGCCAGCCTCCAAGGGAGATTTGGACTGATAGCTACAAACTATACAAGCTGGCCTTGAAGGTAATTCTCTCACATATATGATTATTCTTATGTTTCCAATGATGCAATTGATGGAGACATTTTGCTCTTGGGTTTGCCAGAAACCATATAATATGATTAGAGATTCAATTGCTTTTATAGTTGTGAGAGCTACCATCTGAGATATTAGTGGTTTGATCTAAGCTTTCTGCTCTAATGGCTTTGCGAGAAAACATGTCATTATTAATGTTCTCAATACTGTATGGAATGAGACACATCCTTGAAGATGAAAGCCATACTCTTCTGAGTTGCCCTGCTTTTGAGATAGTCCGGAATCATTTTTTGACCTTAGCATTCCATTCCACGCTTCCATAACTTCTCAGAGCACCATCTGTGCATGACTTGGCATTATACATACTTGAGGTTCTAGATAAACATCTGCAATTACTGAGCCCTCAGTAGTCATTATCTCTGCTTGTCTAGTATCATCATTACTGCAAAGGTTTTTCCCTTGAAAACCTTTTTGGCGGAGGGTTTTTAATCCTAGTAGTAATGATTGTACTAGCCCATTGTATGGGTCCCATGACCTATTGGTCTCCGTGAACGTTAAAAAAACTATTCTATTCTATTCTATTCCTTGAATCATGTTCAACAAAGAAGATTTGATCACAATACTTAAGACTTTGATATTCCAAGGTGAGTAGTGATTTGGCATTAACACAGGTGGGGTAGGGCCCTTGTAGCAACAAGGCCCTATTCCCCTTGTTGCTATAGACAGACTAAATTATTAATTGTTTGATATAGTCTGATAATTGTGAAGGGCCCCCCTTTCTGCGGAAGGAGGAAGGTTTTTTTTATTAAAATGATTATATGTAGTTTACTATGCAATGTATAAGCATGAATTATGACTTAGCAACTAGCACATAGTGAGAATAAAGTTCATGCAGAGATAGTATAAGGATCACTTGGCATCTTTCGTCTTCATGTTTATATTATATGGGCATTATACCTTGTTTGAAAATATTAACATGTATTACCAGTGAATGGAATAATATATTTTGACAAGGTATACACTAATGGACTATCGTTTCATGGCATACCATTGCAAAAATAAGTCGTCTTCAACCCTAACGGATGCACAAGCTTGCTAACTGATTCTGCAAGAATAGAATGATTTGTTGATGATGGCCTATCTGGCATACACTTACCTGGAGTCATCTTGCCCGATTTGCAACTTTCTCAAGATCAAATGTGATATGGAATGAGCTTGGCATGATTGCTAAACGATGTCACTCATTGCAATATAATGGTGATGCAATGGAATATAACTTGAGCAAATGTGTGCAATCCTAATATTTGAGATTGTTATTCTTGTGTGCACAAGTTAGGCAGATCTACAAATTGTGGTAAGAAAATAGCACTTTCAGTATATCCAATGGTTAGGTTTACAAGCATAAAAACATTAGCCTGAAAATGTTTACAGGTCGTATATCCAACTACTTAGGGTTTTGTTCGTATTTTCCAAGAGAATGTAACAGAAGGAAGAATACGATGGCATTTTCGGATGGCATTTTTGGACTAGAGCTATCTCCGACCTATTACTGAGTTGAGGTTTTCGTTTTGAAGCTTGCTATCTTACGCTTGTTGGCGGTGGTTTTTCGGCAAATATGGGCCGCCAATTCCGCAAAAACTGTGCCCCCGAGGCAAATGTGGATCCAACTCTCAAGGTAACCAACTCCGGCACAACTACACAAGGCATTGGCTCTCAAAATCATGCTCACCAGGTCTGGAAGCTTTACATTATTTTCTTTCTTAAATTTCTTTGAATGCTCTTTTGAATGCGTCTATAGTGGATAGCCGCTGAATTCTGGCTGCTACTTAGTGTCTTAACCATATTGTGCCACCAAAAGAAGCTCAAGAGAGAATGGTAATATTAAATTGGTCAGCCATTAGATACTACTGTGAGATATTCTACTTATGGTACATAAATCCATGCACCTTGCATTTATTTACGTCACATATTGAGGATGAACCTACTGTGGTATCGATAGTTATGAGAGGGTAATTCCATAAGGCCTATGCAAATTTAAGTCCTCCATTGCATATAATGGTCTTTTCAAGATAAGAATAGAGTAGCAAAGGAAATAGATTAATATTTTATGGAGTCTAGATATAGATATCTTCTTTGGCCATGCAAAATAAATGAGTGCTTCTGATTCGGTGGGGCATTGGGCATAGTTTATGAAAACTTTAAGGTGGGAATCTAGGCTGTAAAATCTTCCGAAATTGAATAAAGAGTCCTACACAACGGACTTTGCTCTTTCATCCAGTAGGCTTACAAAGTGGTATTTGAATTCAAAGCTCAGTCAGTACAAAAATGTTTGGTATCTTTAGCAAGAAGATGCAGGTTGGAAATATGGAAATATTAGAAGATAAGCTGAACTCTGCAATATTTTGTCTATGCATATTGTAGCTTAAGATTTAATACTTACATATTTTTTGGGGATATGGGATATTATTACGATTCTTTGCTCTGCTCTCGCCTCCTCTATGTATAACACTTTCTGTTAAACTTTGTTACACATTGATACATTCTTTGCATTTACGTTAAGGGGTAAGAGAGGTTTAAAGTGACTTGAAACTAAGGCATGAGATATATCGATCTTGTTGGGCTGGTCCACTCTCGGATGCATCTATATAGCATGGTTCTGGGAACGGGCGTTAGAAACGCCGGGTTTCCGGTTCAACACGCCCGGCAGGGGCATGCCGCGTTAAGAACATTTGTTCCCCTTCAAATGTGTATGTTACCGAACGCGGGTTCGAACAACGTTCCGGTAAGTTGGGAACATTGTTCCCAACTATAAAATTTGTTTTGACCATTTCCTTCATCTTTTTTTCTTATTTTTCACTTTTACTTTTGTAAATTTCGATTTTGGTAGGTTTGGGCCTCTGATATTCATTCGTAACAGGGCAGAAAAGCCCTTCTCCTCTCTTTTCGTTTTTAGGGTAGCGAGTGGCGAATACCGAACGACTCGATCAGCTCGATTGGTTTTAGGTCGGTCGGCGAGGAAAAGAGAAAACAACGAACAGCAACCCCTTCTAAGTTCCGGTTCGGTCGGACTCGGAGATTAGGTAGAGAGCAAGCAAAACGTCCCTTCTTTCCTTCTTCTTCATTAGAATAAGTAGTAAATGTCTGTATCATTGTTGAAAGCCAGCCAGCCAGCCAGGGAGAACTGAAGTTCCATTTGCTGCCACATAACAGTACATTGATTGAATCATTCTTAAGGTATGTTCTTCTGCATTTATTTATTTCATTCATACTCATAGAGCTGAAGCAAAACTAGCATTTGATTGATTTTCGTGCATTTGTTTTGTTTATTGCTCTTTACTTAAATGGAAGAAGAAGCAGAGCACAGAGCTCCCATGCCAAAGAGAGCCAAGTATAAGCGTGATGCATCTAAATGGTGGGAAATTGAAGCTGAAGAAGGTAATGGTGATAATGAGAATGAGGATATGCTCATTGCTACTGCTGAAAATGATTTTAATTCTACTAATTAAAGCATTGTCATGAAATTAATGTTTTGAAAACTATTGTTTTAGCTACTTTATTATGAATATGTTCGGAGGCTATCATGCCATATATTTGCTATAATAGAAGATTTCTTTTTTATAATGATGGCTTAAGATATATTAGGTCATAAAAGTTAAACTATATGGTGTTTTATGTTCATTTATAAGAATATGTAATATGGTAGAGCCTTATTTTCATTTGGCCATTATTATACATCACCCTTTGACATTTTAAAATTGAAAACTAGTTCAATAGGTTAATTAGCTCATGGGAACACCAAATCCATTTTCAAAATTTATTTTTCCAAAGTTGGATGTTCCCGTTCGAAGTGTTCGGTTCGGTTCGAAATTTGGGGTGCCGTTCGGTTCCGTTCAGTTCAGATTCGGTTCGGGTAACCATGCTATATAGTGTAGATATGAAGGGCCTAACCAATTTTACAGGCGATGAGCTGATGCATTGTGAATTTGCTTCTGATGTGACAAAATTCTGAGGTTTCTTTTTAAACTATAATCAAGAGCATAAAGATTTGGGGTCCTCGTTCGGGAAAACATATATTTCTAATCCTTGTTTGTCTAGCTACAAAAGCAAGGTTGGTGGTTATTAGAATATGATGATAAACATATCACGGGGCCTATAAGGTGAGGCGGCTATAAAGCACTTTCGGGGCCAATATCGGATGGGAGGATTAACATGCGGGCTAATATTAAAATTGCTTGAACTATATGTTAAAAGCGAGTTAGTTAAGCATTCTTTGCTATATTTCTATTATGTTGAGGATTAAAATTGAAGGCGAAAAGCCCAAGAAATCTAAGCTTACATTAGTGACTTGGGCTCTTACCCTTCTTAGGCTAAGCGTCCTCTGGTTTCCCTTTGCGGTAGCAGGATTTCTTGCTCCTATGTGTGTTTTCCCATTATTTCAAATTGGAAAAGCTTACAAGACAAGATGGCAAATGGCGGAAGATTATTTCATTGGTTAACATGGTAGAGACCTTTGGGTCTTGGAAATTAATTTGTATTCAACATGTTGAATAAGATCAGTACTTTCATATCAAATGATTCAAGTTTGGGAAGTTGTGTAATATAATTTTGCTGAATATTTTATCATGATTCGATTCAAACAGTCTTTTAGATGTAAAAAAGTATTTTATAAGTGGTTCTACAAAGATTTATAGAGAACATTTTGGTTCTAAATGAAATTATGTCTAAGCTCTCTAAGGATTTGAAACTTCTTATAAATTGTAGAATCTGGTAATTTATTTAGCTTGGATAAATGTTGACCATTTTAAGGCTTAAGTCAAATAAACACACATTGTTTTGGCTTAAAAGTTTTGCATATTAACCAGTGGTCTTTGCAAAAAGTCCATGAAGGGTAAAAATCTGTTTGAGCAGTTTAAAAGTTTTTTTTTTTTGTCACGTTGAACATCAACTTTGTCCTCTTTAAAAATCCCCTTCCCTTTTTTTTTTCCCTCCTTTAAATCCAGTGGTCAATCTACTTATGAATGTTGATTTCGAGACTCAACTTTTAGGAATAGTATGGGGACAAACAATAAAAGGCAAAATCTGAGGTGGCGGCTATCGTGTGAAACAATATATATATATAGCAGCCGGAGGCAAGACACAATATCCCGAGCATAATAAGAGAAATAAGACAATGTAATCTTATGCACTCACCTCTTAGCATCAAAATCTTGCATGAAAGCCTTGGACATGAATACCTTCAACTAGCTAGTGCATGTCAATCCATCACAACCTATAGTGTAGGGGTCTTCACATTTATTGCTCACCATTGGCAATGTTGCCAAAGGCAACATTTATGCCCCAAAAAGGCGGTGGCTGGTCAGCCACCACGGACGTTTTCAGCCCAAAGAATTCTATGACATCAGCGAATATCTCAAGCTCCTTTGGTACTTGACCTCATGCTAAGAATATAAGTGATTGTGTACTTTATTATGCACTTTGAACTGGAAGGAAAATTACGCAGCGCTAGCGTGAAACAAGAGGAGAAATCTTTTGCAAGAATGGTGCACTTTGAACTTGATAGAAAAATAATCACGATCACTACTAAAAGCGAAACAACATTAAAATCTTGAAAGTTATGAGAAGACCTTCCAAATCATTTGTCAAAAGCAAAACAAGATGGCCATATTTTAGCGAGAAGAATGCGTGAGTTGGAGCTTTTTCAGAGGTATGAAATTGTTTGCTTCTATTCTTCTTTTTTTGCACGGCGATGAAGATAAGATGAGAAGTTATTTAGCCCTGCATTTAAAGAATGATAATTCTGTCATATTTAGAAAAACATAGCCCGGACCATCCATTTAATTGTGTGCCTCAAGCACATCTTGTTGATTTACGCAAAAAAAAAAAACCTATGTAGCTGAATAAAAGGTATGGATCCATCTTTTTGCTTTAAATTGGTTGGAGCGATTTCAAAATTCAATAAATATATGGCTTCTATTACGCCTTCTTCATAAGCTTGTTATGATCTCTCCATGCCATTCCTTGCTCTACTTTAAAGTGCTAATCCTTGCCAATAAACAAAAAGGAGAAAAAAAGGCAAAATCTTAAATCTACCATAGCCTTTTTTCTTTGCCATTGTCCTTTGATCTAAAATTGTCCGTGATGTGCCTGCACGCAAAACTAGAGATGAGGAAGAATGCTATTCTTGCATCAATCTTTGTATTTGTTGAACCTTTGCGGAATTTTTGAATTACCCCTGCTCTCTTGCTATTGCTCTATTATTGCCAAAAGGCTAAAATCCGACTTAAGGCTTTTTCCGGCCCGCTTTTGAGCTAGAAATCTATAAATGTCCTTTCCTTGTGTTACCATTCTTTCTGCGAGTGTCTTTTTCTACAATCAACATTTCGTCCTTGCTATCGTCTCCTTGTGCTACCATAGCTTCACCTTGCATCACCATTTCAAAGCTCTTTAAAACCTATTCATCTATGTTTTATCTGTTCCATCTGCTTCTATTATACTCTAATGCTATAGCCATGGAAGACAAAGAAGGATCGAAGACCCTAAATGCTTGCCGGACACGCAAGACAAAATCAGAAGCCCTAATCATCTATCACAACCACCATTTCCTTGCCACCGCCGATTTACTGCATGATTGCTTCTATTGACATATCAAATCACTGCAAAAGAACAAAAGAACAAAAAAAAAGCCTGAAAAGAACTCTATAAAAGCGATCTACGCCCCGGTCCTTCACTATCACGTAATTTTGGGCATTGATGGGCGGTATATGTAATTATGTCCATATGTACACATGTATAACATGTATGCGGCATGAGTTCAGGGTTTTGTCTCTTTGGAAAAAGGATTGTTCTGCGAGCATGAAGGCATGGAGCAATTCACGGGCAGTTTTGGAGCCCAAAATTTGAAGCATCATATCTCGTGACCGAGATCCTTTAAAGGTGATTTTTCTTGTGCTAGAAAGATATCGGAGCAAGCTTTCAATTGGGTCTAATCAGGCGAAACTCATTAAGTATGCAAAAGTTATGGCCGAAATAGTGATCTTTGAGTCGAGTTGGTACTATGTATGTTCTTACTAGTTTGATTCTTGGAGTTAGAAGGCGATCTTTGGAGGCGCAATCAATTGAAGGGATCGAGGTCTATGTCGCGAAGAAATTCTCGGTGGGATTTTGCTTTTGAACAATTCGGTGTGTGCTATGCCATGATTAGATGCATTACATGATTTTGCATGCAAATATGATAGATTATGAATTTGTTGGAGACTCATAAAGGCTAGAAGATAATCAATGATTGGAAACATCTACGTAAGGCCGATTTTAAATCAGGAATGGCTGAATATTACGTGAAAAAACCGATTTAGCATGGAAACTTTATAAAGGCGAGAGATTAGATTGGATCACGGTGCGCAGAGCTCTCCGGCCACCATTTTGTGTTCATGTTATGTTTTTGTTATTTTGTGTTTTGTGCTTTATCTTGTTGGTCTTGTATTTTTTGCTTTTATCAATTTATTTGCATGTCCTAATTAATTTAATTTAATTTAATTTAATTGATCAAGCCATTTTAGGCCCCCGGGCCTCTATGGCAAATAGGTACATACATAATACAATCATGGAATATATATATATGCACTCAATCGGGGCGCTTTGAAATATCAAAATCTTCCATGAGGTTAAACAAGCTTATGATATCTGTGCGCTCCATCCAAACATCCCTAAGATATATACTCAATTTATGGGCTAGCATATCTAATAGTTCTCTTAGAGTCTGACCCTGTATACCATATCTATCTCTGATGTTCTTGTATGCTGAACATTCTAGAAAAACATGTTTCTCTGTTTCAATTTCAAGGTCTAGACATCCTAAACAATTAAATCTCTCATTACGAGGTGTACCATTCCACCTACCTGTTTCAATGTGTAAGTGGTGTGATGATAACCGTACTTGAGAAATCAATATGCGATTTTTTCTGCTAATGTTGGAAAGCAGATAATCTTGTTCTTTATATGTGTCCAAATTATTGATCTCGTCAAGATAGAACCTTTTCTTAACATCCTTGTCAGGTTCGAGCCTCCACATTTCCTTTACCACATGTGCTTTAACCTCCATATAAACTTCCTTATATTTATGTGACGTCGGCCAGATATCTTGTCCAAGCCATTTAGCACACCATTTTTCACTTCACAATACCAACCTTTTTTCCCTATAGATTGTTCTAGGGCTGGCGCGAAATCTTTCCTCATCCATTGCCATAACCACATTAGCGTCGCTATCATTACGCACAATGCTTGACCTCTAAGGCGGCATGCACATCTCAGCTAACATCATGCAATATGGTGTTCGGGGTTGCCCATAGGCCAAATTAGATCTAAGCATAATTTAGAAGGTCGGTGAATAATAGAATTGCAAGATTTAGTTATGATGGCGAATGTTTTCTAGACATGAATGTTTTTATAGAAATCTAGGCAAATCATGGCCAATATTATTTTGCCAAGATTTAAGTGTCTCTATTTTTCAAGTGCAATTTCATGTGGTGAATTTTATTCAGGCATCCATATTTAATCAAGGACACAAACACATTATAACTATAGTTGCATGATGCAATACCACAAATTAACCTTTGCAAATGAGAGCATTGCTTATCCTTGTAGATGAAACAAATCTATTAAAAGGGAGGTGCATAATAAAATGCTCTCCAGTGCATCCTTAGAAGTATTTGAAACACAATAGCTACAAAAATAACTCTTAAAATTATCATATGTACTTGGATGGATATGGAGAATAGATTAGGTTATGAAGAAAGCCTAGAATATTAGGCAATTCCTTAAGAAATCTTTGAGAAGGAGGGTAGAGGATAAGGCGAATCTATAGTTATGACGCTTAGTGGATGCGGCGAATGTTCAAGTGGAGTGAGATTTGTTTGTAGAAACGTTGGCTAATTTTATTTTTTTTCATCTATAACGGGCCCTACTAAACCATAGTGTCAAAATTTCTCGATACCCTTAAAAAATAGCCTTTTGGCGAACTTTCGTCCTTAAGGGCTACCCTGATGGTGTTTGTGGCTTTGCACCAAGCTCACTCAATAGGAAATGTTTCTGCACATTTTCAATAGCATTCCAGCATTTCCGGGATAATCCAGGCCCCCAAACTGGGCTACCATACAAGATAATTGGTTTCACTTGAACTCCAAAAAGCAATCTTCTTAATTTCCAATGTTCAAAATTATTGAGCCTGCATTGATGTATCATACCATAGAAAGCCCACAATCCTGAAGCACGTTTTTGGGCAGCCCTTGTCCACCTGTAATTGCGTGTCATATCAATACCAAGATATTTATATTACGGTTACTTTTGTAAGGGATACCACCTTTGTAAATGTAGTGCAATCCTTGCCACCCAACACCATGATTTTTGACTTGTTTACATTAATACGCATTTGCTTCAATGTGCAAAAGGACTCAAAACGCGTCTAGATGTCTCGTGGCCGCTTTTGCATCTCTAGATATCAACACTATATCATCTGCAAACATTAGCAATTGCGGTTACATACTTGCCAAGCCTTGCTCCCAAGCCATCTAATCTCGTCATCAACATTCAAGTTCATCAATGAGTAGCCCAAGAAGAGTAGGAGACACGGGCAGCCACGTTTAACTCAATTGTGTTTTTATTTGATCGGATCACGAGAAAGGAAAAGAGAGCTCAACGAACTTTGTTATAAAGACATGCAAGCTGCTTTTCTCAATTCTATAGGAACTTGCAACCACTCAAGTCTTTCACAAGATGTATCTGATTCACTCTATCAAAGGCTTTGGTTAAATCTATAAATGCCAAAAACCTCTTATTACTGCACCCTTACGCTCCTTACGTGATCACTCTTAAAGTGTTGAATGGTCCAAGGTAGAATGATTCATAGAAACCACAGCTTGCCACGGTGATCTTATATTACGCTCATCACTTGACAAAAATCTTATGCTCAAACATTGAGGCAAAAGTTTAGCAAATGTATTACTCACAAGAATGGTTCTATAGTTTCTTATGTTGTCTTTATCACGGTCTTGTGCAGGCACAACTCTATTTAGACACCGATGCGTAGGAAAAACCCTCTCAAAGGGCTTCATTACATAAATATGCCAAAAGGCTATAGAGCTCATCTCCTCCCCATTTAAAAAGCTCAATTGATTATAACTTTGAATCACATGTGCCATTTTTCATTTTTTTAGGGCTATTTTGTACATCTTCAAATCTGAATATGGGTATAGCTTCTCCCACACACAATCAAGACTACACTGTATCTATTGTGCTATATAACTCTGAAACCAGGGAAAGAAGATCATTTTTGTTATATCACCAATTTCTGTCCTACTAGATGACCTGTTCCAGAAACGTTTTGGATCCCTATCCACTTCTTGCATCATTTTTTCCTGGTGCTTGCGGTTCCAATCTCTCTTTTTTTGCTTGACCAAGTTCTTATATTGTTTATAAACCAGAGGATTAGTGGATTTCATGCACTCCCTTTTTGCCTTAAGGCAATCCGCATCAAACCATTTATTATGGCTTCTCCTCTTAGAGGGGATGTAGCCAAAGACATCTCAGTATCTTGACTATGGCACTTATCAATCTGCTTTTTTTTTCTCTTCGGGGATTTACGTAAATGTATCTCCTCTAGTTTGGGTGCCAATGCATTTTCATATTTATCTGCCAAATTATATACAAGTTTTACTTTTGGGGGAGGAGATAAAGCAGCTGTTTATTTCACAATATTAGCATTCAAGTGAAACATAAAAGGAATATGATCCAAATCTGGATTTCTTTCTAGAAATGTGAAATCTGTTACATACCTGATTGCCTCTGGAACTCCAAGTAGAAGATCAATAGTACTATGTCCATTAGAGGGGTACAAATAAAAGCAGTTTATTTGTGCAAAATCTCGCAAGACCATTGAAAACAATAAAGTTAAAGGATTCACATAGATCAAGAACATGTGCACCCATCTTATTCTTTTTCACGATTATCGGCAATTATTATGAGAACATGTCATCTGAATGTTCATTCAACCATAAAATGTTTCCTTCATCTAAAGCAATGATGCTTGTCTTGCGCCAATTCTTAGTTCAAGTCTCCGGTTATAAACACCTTTCCATTTTTGTGCGTATTTTGATATGTCTTACGCAAGATACATAAGAGGATCTTACGCACTCAATTCATTAGTCCCATATATAGATCTTGGGATATGGATCCAAAGGAGCAAAATACACAATAGCTATGTAAATCCAGTCATACACGAAGATATTTTCAGCCGGATGTACTCAAAAAATTTATCTTTGCTTACCCGGTGTATTTGAATTAGCTATATTCTTTTTTAATATAGCATGCAATACCGCCCTTCCTAATCTATTGTTACCTTGGCGTTCCATCTTGAATCTAGCAAAACAAATTCTGGTATATCCAAGACTCTATTGGTTTCATGTTCCCGGGTTTTCACAAAAGCAAGCACATCATGTTGGAAAACAAGCGCAGGATTCTTTGATTCTTGTATTCTCGCTCAAGCCATGTACATTCCAAACTAAGCGAAAGGCCTGCATCCCTATGTATCCGGTGTCTAATCCCAATTTATTATTCACAATATAGGCATTTTTTACCTTCCTCTTTTCGGTTTTCTTACCTCGTCTAACAACATTTTCGTTCTTTTTTGTTCTTTAGCGAGTAAGATCATCATTAAGCCATATTTTATGACCTTTGAGATGACTTCGTGTTTGCATAACACGTGTTCTTGTTTCCACATTCCCAAATTTCAGCAAGATTGGTCTTGATCGCCATCTATTCTCTTACCAATTCTTCTACAATGAATGTGTCGAGTTGGCAAGATGCATAATGTTACGGAAAATATAGCCTACTATTTACGAAATATTTTCTCCTTCTTCCTCTTTGAGACCCACTACTAGTATATTTTTGGATCTTAATGCTTTATCCTCTGTTTTAATTGGCTCAGATTGAATATTTGATTTGTGCTATCAAAGCGATGCTGTCGCGGGGAGGAATGCCAAAACCTATTTCAGTTCCTTGGTTTTCTTGTAATTCCTCAATTTTCTCTTCTAGTTCATTGATGCCCTTTTTGAGCTTATTAATTTCTTCATGTGCGGCCTTTACTTCTTCCTGGATGCCTTCAAGTTTCTTTTTAATTGCTCTTGTCTCATCTCTTGAAGCCTTCAAATCTGCGGCCATTACCGTTTGCTCTTCTCTTAATGCCTTCAACTCATTTTATCATTTGTTTTCAAGTCAAGAGTTAATTACGAGAACAAGTTTGAGCAAATCAGGGCTTTCCTCGAAATACCTCCGGCATCAGCCAAGAAGAATCCGTATGAGAATCCTCTTACGCTATTTTTGTTTTTTTCCTTTGCCATGGGTTATTTGGAGATTTTGTTACAAGTTGGTTTTGTCGGTTATGCGCGGGTTAATACTACGACTTATCAGATTACGAGGTGAAATGGGCTGCGGTCTGCTTGACCTCGGTCTGCGATAGCGACCCAGCATTCCTAAAGCGAACCCTCTCGGACACGTGTGTTTCAGCTGTAACCTCCTGTACTTTTCATTACGTAAATAGCGCCTAGGGTTGAGCACCATATCTGCCGGTTTTGAAAATTGGCAATAACACAATGAATAATATAAAGCTAAGTACCCATGGATGGAATTGGGTTGCATTTGAGCTTAGTAGCGAGGAGATCGAGACATGAAAAAAGCTGGCGAGAATAATCATAAGTAGTAAGAATATGCATTGTTTGAATAATTGTCTAATGTGAAATTATAAGGATTGGGATAAATATCTTTCTTAGCTCATGGAGATGGGGCTAATGAAAAGTAACTTATACGGATGTAGAAGCGTCAAAGACCCCGACGACATCAAGGATTTCGGCATCAAGTTATGCGCGTGGATCTTGAAATAGGAATAAGCGGTCATCGATATCAAGGATTATTGAGATTGAGAGGGGTCCACATTGGTACAAAGAGAGCCATGTGAAGCTTGGGGGTTTACGAATGTGGCTATAGCATGAAGTCTTGCTAGTCACAGTGCATAACTCTAAGTTTCTAAGTTGTTGCATTGTATTTTTATCAAGAGCATCATAGTGTATAAGCGTTATGGAACATTGAATTCCTCATAAGAGGATGATTTTGAGGTAAGTTTTTTGCATTATAGAAGATGTTAGTATCTTTCCTTGATCGATGCTTGTTATATAGGTTTTGGAGCTACATCAATAGCCCGGTCGGGGCTCGTAACTTCCTCCATATGTTTTGGATTGTGATTATGATCTTCACCAATGGAGTTAAGCTACCTCGGCAATGGCAAGATCTAGGCACATGTTTAGTAAATATTGTAATGAACTTCGTCTTGGTCTTTGCATTGTTCCACTATTGTCTTGGTAGTTACCTCTTGGATCCTCAGGTGTCGGCCTTCTAGGTTAGGTGGCCTAGGTTGCTCAGAGCATGCTCATGTTCATCTATGTTTCTCCACCCAGATATTCTTGTGCTATGTGACCACGCGAGCGTGGTTCTCACGGCGGGGATGCTACATCACCTACGTGACTCCATGGTAAAGAGGTCCTCCGATTTTGGGCGATGAGGTGGGAAGGGTATCGCATCACGGGTTCACCCCACCAACTCATGGCGGGGCTCGGAATGTGGTGGGCATTTCTCACGCTAAAGGGGCACGCATGTAAGAATTTTGTGAGCTTCCCATTGTCACGGAGCTATGTGTCATGATGGTTTGGTATTTTTTTTACTATGTCTTTGCTTCTAATGTTCATGTTTGGTATTTACTTGGATTATGTTGTCATTGTCTTATGCTTGTACTCCATGGGATTTTCCGTTTGTGTTTGTGCTTATCCAAGATTTCAGTATTTCCATGCATCTGCGAGGCAGCCGGGGATCCCCACTTAGTCCGCGAGGACTAATCCTAGTGAGTGCATGTCGTGATGAAAGAGCAAGGGATGGCGGCCGATGTAGGCGAGGATGCGTGGTTGAGCAGAAGCTTCGGGGTTGGGGTGTTATATTTGTTGAGAATAGTGAACTCTTTGGATGTTAACTTCATATAATTACATTGAATTCATAAGTATTTGCCCATTGAGTTTGGAGTACATAATTTCAAGCGTGCAAAGGAAGATTCAATTCTTCACCCTAACATCAACCTAGAATTAGTGCAAGATTGACAAGATCACAGAGTTGCGGAGGTCAACTTCGATAGGCTCGTCACACTATCTAAAAAATAAAGCTTAGAAAACCAGCATCATGCGCAAGAAGGAAAGGGAAGCTGATGAAGGGGTTACAGGAGGGTCAACTCAGGTGACCTGATCTTTTTCCTCTAAAAATAAAGCTTGAAACCGGCTGTCATAAGAAGGAGGAGGCGGTCAGTAAAAAAGGTATTTACCTGATCCGCCACCATGCATACCCTAGCATCGGCTGGCCCAGCGCTTACCCAGGCGGCAAGCAAGAAGGAAAAAGCTGAAATTCACAAACAAGGGAATTTTGAAAATAGAATAGAATAGAATAGAATAAGATGATTTTAAATCCCGCTTGGATAAATTATGGGACCCTTCAAAAATGACAATAATCTGTGGATTAAAACCCAGAAGGAAAAACAACAAAGTGACAAAACCCTTCTTGTGCCTTCTATATCTGAATTATCAGGGCAGTTCAATAAATCGTAGGACAATGATGGTACATCCATAACTTCTCTCGGTATATTTTATTGTGGCTAATATTTTGTGTGCTAAATAATGAACTTATACCGCTCTAGGATATGGGCAAAATCTTTGGCCGAGACCTGGAGGGCGCGGCATTCATCCTCAATGGTGCCACTGGTGGCAACTGCTGGCAGAAGCCTTTGCTCTCGTTGCTTCAGGCCCGCTTTGTTTTGATATGTGCCCCATCTTGAGATGGGCTATAAGTCTGCTTGCTTCTTCATGGGCGAAAATTTGGGTCCCTTTCGTCTTTGGGTGGGCCTCTTGTGAGCCCTGGATTTGACTTCCATGGCGATGGTGTGCAGGAAACCGCGTGCGTGGGGCAGCCGTCGGAGCTTGAAGGCGCGTCGTCTGACAGGTGCGCGATCTGCATCTGACACGGGCGCATCTGTTGCACCCGGTATTGAGAACCGCTGGGCTTTGCTTGTAACCATGGGGATTTCAGGCGTTGGGAACCATGCGGTGGCCGAAGCAATTAGACAAGCATGTGTCCGTATACAAGGCCGCACACAGGAATGGCGATGTAACAACGTTCCGTACGGCCATTCAGAGGGTGAAAGCCTCTCACAGATAGGATCTAGTATCGATTTATGGACACCTACCCGGGGCCAGTACTGAGGGCCTTACACTCGGGTCATTCAGGTGACAGGGATATCATGAGTTGCATACCCCGCCACAAGGATTGACTCGACGGGCTGGCTCAGTGAGCCTGGTGGCCCAGACTGGGTCTGCCAGCCAGTGTTACCGCATGGCATGCTCTTTCCTAACCCAAGCCATAACACGATCATCCCAGTGGGTGGTAGTTGCAGAACTCCCAGGTCCGTGCCCATGGTGAACCACCCCTCACCTGCGCCCACACAGTAAGTGAATGAGGGAGGCATGGTGACCAGGATGATCTGACTAAGCACCCTAGTTTTAGCCCAAATTAACTCCATGGGTGGGTAACCAAAAATGTCAAGCATCGAGTGGCCGTTAGTACCTCAGGAGTATAAGCGACATAAAGTGACATAATTGAGTTGGATTGTGATGCATGCAGGATACATCAGCGCACCTCCCATGCTCAGGAGCCGTCTTTCAGTTGATCGCTGGGCCCAAGGTGGCGGGAGGAGGGGCAAGCCCGGCGCGCTCAGTACTGGTGATCAAATATCGCTGGCGATCACGAGCTGAGCATGCCTCGTATAGCCTATACGTGCAAGTCAAGTTGACTACGCAGCATATCCCGCCAGCATCGCGTAAAACTGCCAAAATCCGCGAAGGCAGCGATACCGGATGCCGTGATTCCACCATATCCTCAATCATTAAATGTGAAAGTCAATGGTTGAGTAATTTGGGCCCGGGAAACACACGTGTAAAACTCGCTTTTGCATCCATTTTCCTCTGCCATATCAATTGTTGTAAGGATGCGGTAATAGTTTTCAAAGTGAGCCATAATAAAATGCAATTAAGTTGGCCAGACATTGTGGTCCCCAGCAGCATAACAGGCTGGCATCTGCCCATTGGTCCCATTGGAGCCTTCGCATTGCTTCAGTGGTCTCAATGAGCTTACATCAGGCCCATTCCGGAGGGTCCGCCATCTAAATCATTGCCTTCTCAGTAGCTGGAGGCAGTTGTGAATGTGATTGTCCCTGATATTGGAGCCATGCCTATCTGTCCAGATCTTCAGGCCCCGGCCAGGTGTGGTGACCAAATCTTGGCACATTGCTCTGGCGGTGTTCCACCGCTGGGGCTGTGGGGCTTGCTCAGTCCCAGCTCCAGTCTCTGGTGCTAGGCAGGAGCCAGGCTCCTTATTCTTTTGATGCTCTGCCGGTGGCCTTCCATTTCTTGAGAAAGGGCGATGTTGAAAGCGGCACCAGCCAGTGGGAGGGGTGGGATCAATGACTTGGGTCAGCCGTTGCAGGCTCAGGCCTCATCATCAAACCATACATTGTGGGGAGGAAGGTGAGGCTGGTATCCAGGGTTTGCAGTGGCAGCCTCTCAAGCATCTTCAGGCATTGTCAGTGAGTCAGAACTGATTATAAGAGTGTGAAATTTAAGCATTCATCAGATCAATACAAGCGGCTGGGCATGGATCACTGGCATGGTAAATGATCCAGGGCGCGGTGGGCACCGGTGTGTTGAGGCGATGGTCGGGGCACCTCTGGCGGAGATACATGAATAAGGTGGTCAGTATCCGCTTCACCATCGGAGTGTTCGATGGAAAATGGTAACGGTGGGATCGTTCCTCAACGTGATTAATCACCACAACGGGCCTTCCCCCTTGGTTCCTCACAATACTACAGTCGCGGCGGTGGAAAATGATAACCACATTACAAAATAGCGATCCGAATACTGTCGGCCCGGCAACAGCGCATGGCGAAATATGGCGTGGCTTTTATGGAAGCTAGCGGCTTACCTCTGCGGAGTTCCATTGCCAGAAACGTCTCGCGATCCAAATTTGGGTTTCCGGCTCTGTGAGTGCATTAAAGTATTGACAACATAACACTTTTTAATTGTTTTGTCTTTGTTGTATATCGCTCCATATGGTCGACATAAAACCAGTAGAATCCGTAGATAGTGTTAAAATTGCTCCATGTAAATAGCATCTTTTTATAAAGTCACCGCCCACCATGTTCCCGCACTTTTAAATAGCGATTAGCATACATTTTGTGAGGTACCCTGGGTACCATGACATGTGAGAACAACCAAAATCATCACCTGCTTGCCAGTACTCATTGAACAAAATGCAGATAACTGGGAGGTTCGATCTGCCACCGCGCTCCATGTTTCCCTTGAGAAAATGATTCACTGCTCATTTGCAGCCAGTTGGGGACTCTCCCCCTTTGCCCGAGAAGCCCAGAAGCCAGTTCAAGACCTGTCCGGAGGTTCCTATTTGTTGGCATTCGATATGGGCGCCGATGCCGGTTAGAGCGATCACCATGCGGCGCGGCCGGTGATGGCCGATAAAGTCGTGATGAGGGAGGCGGTGGCGTGACAGCGCGGCATGGCGACCTCATGACACCGGCACGGTAAAGCCGCGGACGAACTGCGGCACACCCTACGGCCAGGCGTCCACGACTGGCGAAGCGGACTCTTATTCATGGGGTGCAGATCTGGTGACGGTCTGGTTATCCCATGCGGGATGGCTCTGCTGCATCCATACACTTCACGTGAAGGTGACCAGCGATCATCGTTGATCTGGTGACATAATAATATACTGCATCGAAAGTGAGAAATACTATTAAGAGATGGGATACCGGCCTAGGATGCAGCGATGGATCTCACTCCTAAGAATTCACTTTCCCATTGATGACTCATCCTATTCCTTGGGTAGAGACAATATTATCCCGTGGTGGCGTTGATATTAATGGGCTGCTCAATGGTGTCGAGATGGAGCCGGTGGTATATACTGTGTTGTAATAAGGCATGTCAGGTTCCTTTATCCATGTTAGAACTAGCTCTCAGTTTGTCAGGAGTGCGTGGGTGTTTGGGACCTCAGGCCCTGCCTTGGGTGCTAGGGCCTCATCTCCACGATCTTGTCATGCAGGCCCTGGGTTCTTGGCTCACTGGGCGGACAATGGAATTGAAATTGAGGTATTTCTTTAGTGGCTATCAATATTTATCAGTTCCGGTCACATAGTAGTAGTGCTCTTTTCAAAATGTTTCAATAAAACCAAATCAACAAACTAGATAGAAAAATATCTTGTGAGCAATCTAATTTTTATTTGAATAGGTAAGCCCTGACATTGCTTTCAACAGGTGTTGAGTCAGCAATTGATCAGACACAGCTAACAAGTGTTTTGATCTAATGAAGGTGTGGCTATAGAACTTGATGTGGAACCATCCATGATCCTCAGACCTGATTCAATTTCGGATGGTTCAGACTGGTTTTCAGATTCGAGGCTAGGAGGCGGTGTTATCTCATGTTCTTTAATTCTTTCAATTCATTCATGCATCCACTATGGATTCCTTGGGGGAACCGATTTTAGAACGATCCTGGCCCCATTCTATCAGGCTTACAGCAATTGTTGTCCAGAAGATTTATAGATCTTGGTTTGGTAAAATTTTGATGACAAGATAATTCACGGTAGGGTATACTTGAGCTTACCTTTGTTCTTGTTGCTCTGGACACCAATTGCTGATGTTGTGATGGGAGGCAAACCTCTTCAAGATAAGAGCAAAATGGGAGGATGTTCAACATGAAATAGATGAAGGAATATGTTGTTGATGCTTGTTTAGTCTTGCATACAATAATAGTTAGTTTTAATGATATTGGATGTAAGGAAAAGCTTTGCATCTGGGTGGTGGATGTTTACATCCAGGCACATGGGATTCTTGGATATTTGCAAATCTTCAAGATGGGATCCGGGGTAATTGAGGTTTATGATGATGTTTGCTTGCGTAAACTGGCATGGTTTCTTGGTTTATCTTTCAAATTGGTGGTGATTTTGTTGAACAGTGGATTACACATGGCCGGAGAAGGCACATGGTCAGTTCAAGAATGGGACACAGCTCAATGGACCAGTCATCTCAGGTTTTATCTCCAATTGTTTTGTATCTTTCTGGAATTAACTTGGGTGTTCTTTTGGGAGAAGAGGCTGAACAAGAGAAAGAGACAGGAAGGAGGGAGGTGAGTGGTGAGATGGTGATTTGCTGAAGAAGAAAGTTAATAGAGATATTAATAAGGCTTCATTTAATGTTATGAATCACTGGTAAAAGAGTAGGGAAGGAATGTTCTGAGTTATATTAAGTGTTGCAGTCTGATATTAAAACCACCAGGGGTTTCAATGGTAGCTGGGACAGCTTGAGTTCATTTCCATTACAAAGATGGATGCAGCAGGAAATGTCTTTGAAACACCATCAATCAGGCACGAATAAGAGGCCTTACTGCAGAAGCAACTAGACTGATGAAGATTATCTCTTGAGAAGACAGCACGCTGGTTTGGGGCAATACGAGTCAATGTTTGAAAGCACTCGGTGAAGCAGCTTTCCAGCATGATCGGAAACGCGGTTGATAACACTCGTTCTGGTGAGATCGGACTATTGCTCGTACATCCTTGAAACTCAATCAAGTTTTCTGTTGCTTTTGATTCTTTTTATAACATGAACTTTTTGATTCTATAAGTTCCACTGCTGAATATCTG